>SRSM01000632.1:0-52888 GCA_019593545.1 Apocynum venetum | reverse complement strand
TTAACAACTCTTTTTCCCTTCGTCACATTTCTCATTTGAGTCACTTGTTAATTCTTATTTGATTCTATTGCGTTTGTCACGGGTGTCACTTCTAATTGCGATACCAGTCCATCGTGAATTGACATAGTAGTTTTTTTTTTTTTTATCTTCTCCAACATTTCTTCATTCTTTTTATCTCCATAATAAACTAAAAACACTGAAAACTTACAAACAAAGAAAATAGAAGGGAAACGTGAAATATATCCACCTAAATAACATAATTAACCGATTTTCAAACAAAAATATAGTCATTAAATAACATAAAATACAGTTAATTTATGAGTTAAATCAATTGGAAAATGAAAGGTTGCGTCCGAATGAGGCATATTTGTAACGACCCACAGAACTGTAACGGCCCGACGGATCGTTGTCCCTGTACTCTAATCTGCCAATTGATTTTTGTCTCTCGGGAATCTTTGCGGTCGGATGAATTTTAATCTGCGGGTCGACCGGGGTGATCTGTAGGTCGTCAGAAGTCTCTGGACCTTTACCGAGAGTTGATCTGCGGTTAGACCGGACGATCTGATATAGTCGTCCGTAAGTCCTCTATCTGTTCTTGGAAATCATTTACTCATATGCGGTCGACCGCATATGCCCTGGGGTTATCCAAAAGAAAAAAAAAACATATTCGACAAACTTCACAAAAAGAAAACGCACAAGTTAGAAATTGAAAGTACCAATACCTAAGAGATTTCTAAGTAAACAAACATTTTCTCAACCAAAGGTTTGTGAATATATCAGCTAATTGATCATCCGTAGAAACAAAATCAAGAGATATATCACCTTTTTAAAACATGATCATGCAAGAAATGATGTTAATGTCTAATGCTTAGTTTTTGCATGTTGTAAGGATTTTTGTCAGATTATGGCACTAGTGTTACCACAATTTATAGTGATACAATCAAATTTAAGCCATAATATTTCAAAGTAGTTTTCATCCATAAAACTGTGCACAACAACTACCAGCATGAATGTATTCAGCTTCAATGGTAAAAGAGAGACACACAAGCTTGTTTCTTACTATACCATGAAACTAAAGAGTAAACCAAGAAATTGACAGTGACCACTAGTACTCTTACGTTCTACTCGACACCTTGCATATCGATCAGTAAATGCTTCTAGCTCAAAAGACATGATTGGATACCATAAACCAAAATCTATAGTCCCTTTTAATTATCTAAGAATACGTTTCACAGCAATTAAATGAGATTCTCTAGGGGATGACTGAAATCTAGGACATAGACAAACAGAGAACATAATATCAGGTCTACTAGCAGTTAAATACAAAAGACTACCAATCATACCTCTGTATGTAGTTGGTCAACCATCTTACCATTCTCATCTTTGTCTAATTTAAAAGATGTGGTCATAGAGTATCAATCTCCTTTGAATCAGCCATTACAAATTTTCAGTAATTCTTTTGTGTACTTGGCTTGGTTAATGAAAGTACCTTCATTTGCTTGCTTAATTTTGTAATCCAAGGAAGAATGTCAACTCACCCATCATGCTCATTTCAAATTCATCCTGCGTTGTCTTAGAGAATCTTTGCACATATTTTCATTAGTAGCTCCGATATAATGTCATCAACAATATTTGAACAATCAAAATATCATGTGCTTTATTTTTAATAAAAAGAGTAGTATCAACTATACCTCTAGAAAAAACCTTTTTCATAAGAAAATTGCTACGTCTATCATACCATGTCTTGGTGCTTGCTTAAACTATATAAGGCTTTAGAGAGCTTGTACACATGATTGCATAGGATTCATGAATAAAACCAGGAGGTTGTTCAACATACACTTCCTCTTGAATGAACCATTTAAGAAGACACTTTTGACATCCATTTGAAATAATTTAAAGCCTTTAAAGGAAGCAAATGCAAGTAACATTCTAATGGACTCTAATCTAGAACTGGAGCAAAAGTCTCATCATAATCATACCCTCTTCCTGATTATATCCTTGAGCAACAAGTCTAGCCTTATTTCTAGTCACGAACCATGTTCATCAAGTTTGTTTCTAAAACCCATTTTGTACCAATAATGGTAAGATTAGAAGGTCTAGGTACAAGTTCTCATACTTTGCTCCTTTCAAATTGATTAATTCATCTTGCGTGGCAATAATCCAAAATCATCATTAAGAGCTTTATCAATGTTCCTACTATGAGAAAATAATTTGCCAAAGTATTTTGGGCTGAAGCTGTAAACACCTCATGTTACATTATAAATAGAGTGGTTCTTAGACCTCTTGTGAAGAAAACCCCCTATGAACTCGTGTTTGACAAAACTCTTTCTATTTCTTACTTCAATGTTTTGGTTGTAAATGTTTTGTTTTAATTGTCAAGACAATCTTGGTAAGTTTGATAAGAAATACCAAAACATTACTCAATTAGAGGGTAGAACTAGAGATATCAAATATATAACTCTAAAAACTACCTCCGTTCCTATCTAATCCAATAAAAGCTTATCTTCATAATCTTGATAGTCTTGACTTGTATACTTCCTTGAAGACTTGAAATCTTGTTCTTGCATGGATTAAATCATGAATCCAAAAACTCTATCACTTGTACAAATAAGACATTAGTCCTCATCAATGTTTGTCATTAATCAAAAATTAAGACATTAAAAGCTTTGGGCTTTCAATCTCCCCCTAGAGAATCTCATTTAATTGCTGTGAAACGTATTCTTAGATACTTAAAAGGGACTATAGATTTTGGTTTATGGTATCCTAAATCTATGTCTTTTGAGCTAGAAGCATTTACTGATGCAGATTATGCAGGGTGTCGAGTATAACGTAAGATACTAGTGTCACAACCAAAATGTAGGTGTGAATTAGGTTTTTAAACGATTTTTCCTAATTTAAAAGAAATAGGCTTTCTAAGATAACAAATATCAAACACTTGGTGCTCAAACAAAATGTAAATAAAGAGTTCAAGAATAACAAAGAACACAAAGATTTATAGTGATTCAGTTTATCCAACAAAACCTGATCCACTACCTTGAGCTATCTACTAAAGGATTTCACAATACCTTTCACTAATTTAGTAAGAGAGAATACAATAGAGGCTCACCCAATTCCCTTAGGGTTTTACAACACAAACTCTTAACCAATCAAGGTTCACTCAACACTTTGAGTTTTACAATATAACCTTGTTTACACACCTATCTCTATTACAACAATTAATGAAAAAGATACTCTAAATACAATCACAATTTTCTATGATTCAAGGCTCACTCTAACCCTTAGAGTTTTAAGCTCAATGCAACCTTGAACAAAGCAATCAAGATATGAAAATTAAGAGTTTGATATAGAAATCACCTTAATGTGAAGATATATCAATATAAAGCATAAATACCTCTTTGAGTAATATTTTCTTCTAAGTTTGCTCAAGAACCCCAATTATTTAGTATGAATTCCACTTTGATGAATTTCACAATATGAATGTTATGATTTGGTTTCAAAATAATCTCCAGAGGTTCTATGAAGTGTTAGAATCAGATTTCGCTCAAAAGTCGTGTTAATGAGTTTTTTTAACAATTGGGTATTTATATGTATGCACCAACGGTCATAAAAATGGCTGTTTAAATCCCACTTAGGAGAAGTGCGGTCGACCGCATATCAGATGGGTCGTCCGCACCATCATCCGCAAATGTTCCAGAGAACTTGGACAAACATGCGGACGATGAGCTGAGAAGTCCGGTCGACCGCTCCATCATCCGCAAGTGTTCTAGAGAGCTCTGGACATTCAGCGGACGATACTCTGAGAGGTCTGGTCGACCGCATGATCTGTGGTCATCCACACTTTAGTTAGGTCGACCACGCATGCATTAAAACTATGCATAACAAGTTTCCAAACAACTCCAAGAGTTTCTGAAATACATTTTATGAATTTTGAAGTATGTGCATGTATTTTGAAAATCATTTCAAATACCCAACTCATATTTTATCTAAATGAAATGCATTTTGAAAATTATTTCACTTTTATTGAGCAACCTATATAACTTATTACTTCTAGAGGTAGACCTAGAGATATCTAAAGATAAATAAAGAAATAATGCTACACCTCTAGATCCTATCTAATCCAGAAACGCTTATCTTCAATGCTTGACATTAAAAGCTCTTTCCTGAAGATTTGAAACTTCGATCTTGCATGGATTAGATATATGAATCCTAAAAGATCATCACTAATACAATAAAGACATTAGTCCTTATCAATGTTTGTCATTTGATCAAAATTAAGACATTAAAAGCTTTAGAGCTTTCAGCCTTTGAGACATTAAAAACTTTTGCTCCTATATATCATAACCTATAGCTACAACTTAATTGATCCATACAGTCTCAGCCTTTGAGAAATTAACGAGGATCAAGCTAATAGATAAAAAAACACAGCTACTGCAAAATTATTTGCAGCTAAGGCTGTAATTAGACTGAATTGAACCAAGCTTTTGGATTTTGAGTTCATTGGTGTATTGTTTTAATAGTATTTGAGTTTGTTCAATTATTAATTCGAGTTAAAGTTTTTGCTCATGTTCGGTCATGTATTGTTTTGTAAAGTTCAAATTTGGTACAAAACTGAATGAATTTTGTGTAGAATCTTATTGAAACTCTACAAAACTGAAAATATAATTTAGTTATATAAAATTGCCTTCTCCGAAATAGAATATGTCATTCGTCATTTGTCTTTGATTAGGAAGTTGATTGATTTTGTAACATTTAATTATATTTGATTTGAATTCCAAGATGGCACCCGGGATTGTGTAGTAGAAAAAGGATGAAACAGCAAACTCCGTTGACAAATGACCAGCCTCAGCAACCCTCAATGACAACTCAACAAACAAATGACCAACCTCGGCAACTCTCAATGGTCTCTCACCAAAATCAGCCAGCTGAACAAAGTATTCCAACTAACCAAAATTCGACAAACCAATCTCAGCAACCCTCTATAGTGTCGGATCAAAATCTGTCAGAAGAAGCAATTATTCTGGCTAATCAGATTGTTAGCTGACTGCATTGTCTCATAATTTAAATAATTTCCTGGTCCATTTTAAGCTATTTCCTACTGATTCTCCCATGTCAACTGGAGCCCTTTAGTTGTACAGTCTATCTTTTGATAAATATCAATAATCACCAATCTAAAGTTTCAAAAGTCCATCATAGTGTAAAATCAGGCCTGGGTCAGCTATATACCAAGTGAGGTAGTTGCCTAAGGCCTCCAAAATTTTATGCCTCATATATTCTTTATTTTTAGGCATCAAATGTGAATATGAATTTTTATTTTAAGTTTATAAGGCTACTTTAATCACTAGATATTATTTCACCTTTGATTTGAATCATGTAGAGGAAATTGGTTATTTACTGACAAATCTGAGTTAAAGTTCTTTTATGAGTAGTTTACATGATCAGCTTAGTATTAGAACATGAAAATGAAATGCCTAAAACAATTATGTCTCCTAAATCAAATTACCATCTCCTATAAGATTTTTTAGCACCTGATAATCAAATCTGATTCTAAATTACTATTTGATTATTCTCATGGTTGGAATGACATACTTATCTTAGATATTAAAAAGTATTTTATGAATGCAAGTCAAGAATTAAACTCATTTAATATATGATATATGAGAATTATGTATTGTGTGATGATAATCATTTCCTATTTACTGCTTACTATACTATGACAAAACATAGTTAACAAAAAGGCCTTTTGACTTTAGGAAGTGATGTACTCATAAATTAACTGATTTTTATGTTATTTAATTACTATATTTTGTTTGAAAATCGGTTAATTATGTTATTTAATGGATATATTTCACGTTTCCCTTCTATTTCTTTGTTTGTAAGTTTTTCAGTGTATTTTAGTTTATTATGGAGATAAAAAGAAGAAGATGAAGAAATGTTGGAGAAGATAAAAAAAATTAACAAAAAAATATATATATATGTCATCCGATGACGTGGCGCAATAAGAGGATGACACGTGCGCAATCAGAAGATGACAAGTGGCGCTTCTAGAAGCCGCAACTTGGACCAATGAGGACGCGACATGTGGCGAAGTTGGGGAAATTAGGCCACCAACTACATTTTCAAGACTTTGGGGTACAAAATGACCATTTTGCCCCTGATTTTTGTGACTATAAATATGAAGCTTATTTTTATGATTTAAACACCAATTTAGCTCCAATCTTCTCCATTTCTTTTGCAATTTATTTCTTTTATTATTGTCTTCATCTTAGTATATTTTTCAGATTTTTTAGAATAATATTTCAAGGCTTTTTGTAATATTTAGTAAAGAAATTCTGTCCGGATAATTTCAATATTTCCGAAAAGTTTATCTTTCAAATTTTCTTTCTAATGTTTATAAATTTCATCTTATATTTATTAAATATGTATTGTGAGTAATTTTATTTTGTTAGCAAGGATATGTGTTAAGTTATTAATAAATGGGATTATGAGATAGTTTTCTTTGTACTTAATTTCTATTTGGATTTATTTAACTGGACTTATGGTCGGTTTACCCGCCTAGTCTTTATTTATTTTGCTTTATGCACTTTAAATATCGCAAATGGATGGCCGAGCCACCTATTAGTTTAATTTACTTTTAAGTCTTTTATTTTATGTATTATGGAAGGCCGAGCCTTCTAACTAGTTTAATATATTTTTATTTCTTTAATTCTTTTTTTTATGGAAGGCCGACCCTCCATACTTTTAGTTTAATTTATTTAAATGGCCGGTTGAACCGCCTAATTTCTTTAGTTAATATAAATCCAATCTTTCTTTCTATATATATATATATATATGTGTGTGTGTGTAGTTATTTAATATACTTACATATATTAATTAAGTATTTATATAGTTCCTGTTTTTACCAATATAATTGTGTGAATTAATTGGATTGACAATCTAGTTAATGAATGTGATTATATAGCTAGGATTATTAATCTTGTATTAATAATTCAAGTAGCATCTACTAGTTTAATTGAGTTGCAGCTCTTGGCTTAATTAAATTAGTAGCGGAATTATATAATTTAAATTGTATATAATTAAGCTAATTGTTATATACAATTTAATGTTGGTGATGCCTTATTTGTTTAATGCAATTTGATTGAGCATATCCTATACACGCTGGTTGGTAGTGGTGTTTAATTAAATTAGTGATTAATCTGTCTGAGCTGATCGGGATTAATCTATTTAGTAAGGATAGAAATCTGTCTGAGCTGATCGGGATTCTAAAACCAACTACTTAATAATGTATCTATCTATGATTAATCCCATGAAAAATATAACTTGATACTAGTTCCTTGCTAACGCTTTTATATCATTTGTATTCCAAATTTCGTTTTTAATTCTTTTTACAAAATCCAAAACCTCAAAAATATTTATTTTAATTGTTGTCATTACCTTATTCTCAATATTCCAAAACCCCCAAAACCTTTTCCGATTAATGATTTTAATTTAAGAGTTGACAAATCTCTGTGGATTCGATCCCTACTTTCCCTATCTACATAGGAATTGTTAGGTTTAAATTTGAGAGCCGTACGACAGGCTTCGTCAAGGAATTTCATGTTATTTGCACTAATTTGAAACAAGAAGGTACAAAGAGATAAAGTTATTAAATTGCGTTCTTTTCCTTTTAACTTACAAAATAGTGCAAAAGATTGGTTATATGATTTGCCTTCGGGATCTATTCAAGATTGGACTGGTATGCAAAGAGCTTTTCTAGCTAAATATTATCCTGCATCTAGAACTGCAACAGTCCGAAAGGATATAAGTGGCATAAGACAACAAACTGGTGAAACATTGTATGAATATTGGGAAAGATTTAAAAGATTATGTGCTAGTTGTCCTCATCATCAAATACCTGAACAATTATTAATTCAATATTTTTATGAGGGTTTGATTTCTTATGACATGATGACTATTGATGCTGCTAGTGGTGGTGCTCTTTCAGATAAAACCCCACAAGCTGCACGTGAATTAATAGCTAACATGGCTGCTAAATCACAATCTTTTAACACCAGGAATGATACCGTAAGAAAGGTAAATGAAGTAGATGCATCATATCATCATCATCTACACAAATTGAGCAAAGACTAGATCATCTTACCAATTTAGTTGGTCAATAAGTTGGGAAAAGAATCAATGCACCGGTAAAAGCATGTGGAATTTGTTTAGGCAATGACCATCCTACAGATTCTTGTCCTACACTATTTCAAGAGGAACAAGCCAATGCCATGGGTAATTTTCAGAAGCAACCTCAGAGAAGACACAATCCATTCTCTAACACATATAATGAAGGGTGGAGAGACCATCCTAACTTTAGATGGAGTAACCAATGGGTTATGCCACCAATGAACCCACCAGGTTTTGTTCCTGATCAACACCAAAATCCTCCTCAACTGCCTCAGAACCAACAACAGAGTATGTCTTTAGAAGATATGGTAAAATCTCTAGCCTCAAGTTCTATATCTTTTCAGAGAAATACCATGTCCTTCCAAAAGGATACAAAGTCTAGCATTCACAACTTAGAGAATCAGGTAGGACAAATGGCTTCTGAGTTAGGTTAATTGAAAACACAGCTTTTCAATAAACTTCCATCACAACCACTCAATCCTAGAGAGAATGCTAGTGTCGTAACACTAAGAAGTGGTAAAGTGTTGAAAGAATCCAAGAGACCAGAGGAAAATAAAGGCACGGAGAAAGCACCTATTTCAAGCCCAACATCTTCCGACAAAATTCCTCAGATAGGAGAATCTTCTTCTTCTGTTCCCAAGGTAAGTCCTCATTTCCCTAATAGGTTAACTAAGAACAAGAAAGATGAGGAAGAAAGAGATGTTCTGGAGATCTTCAAGAAAGTTGAAGTCAACATTCCTCTTTTGGATGCAATAAGACAGATTCCTCGTTATGCTAAGTTCCTAAAAGAACTTTGTACCAACAAGAAGAAGCTTAAAGGTAACGAGAGAATCAGTGTGGGGGAATGTGTGTCTGCTGTTCTCCAACAGAAACTTCCTCCAAAGCAGAAAGATCCAGGTATGTTTGCTATCCCTTGTACAATTGGTGATAAGGTAGTCTCAGGTTGTATGCTAGATGTCATGCCTTATACAATCTATAACTCTTTAAATTTGGGACCAATGAAGCCTACTAGAATTGTTATTCAGTTAGCTGATAGGTCTGTGGCTTATCCAGAAGGAGTGATAGAAGATGTACTGGTTAAAGTAAATGATTTAGTATTCCCTGCAGATTTTTACATTTTGAAAACTGAGGATAGCCAAAATACTTGTTCATCACAGTCACCTATTCTGTTAGGTAGACCATTTTTTAAAACTGCTAGAACTAAAATTGATGTAAATGAAGATACTTTATCAATGGAATTTGATGGTGATAAAATTTCTTTTAACACATTTGATGCCATGAAGTACCCTTCTTATGAATGTTCTACAGTTTCTGTTGTGGATATTATAGATCCACTTATTGAAGATATTTTTGATTTGAGCTACACTGAAATGATGCAATCCATTATGAACTTGAGCATAGATGAAAATGTTCTTGACACTTTATCTGTAGAATGTGACAATGAACTCAAACAAGCTGTCAAGGATTTATCTGTTTGTCCTGTTAGTAATTCTAAAATTGCATTACCGAGCTCACATGATAAAATCTTACCATCTGTTGTTTGTCTCCCGTCACTTGAGCTTAAAGCTTTACCTTCTCATTTGAAATATGCATATTTGAGTGAAGGTAATGCTTTACCTGTTATTATTGCAAACAATCTCTCATCTTCCCAAGAAGAGAGGTTAGTTTCTGTGCTTAGGGACAACAAGACTGCCATCGGCTGGACTTTAGCCGACATTAAAGGTATTAGCCCATCAACATGCATGCACCGTATATTGTTAGAAGATGGAGCTAAACCATCCAGAGAGTCACAAAGGAGACTAAACCCGCCTATGATGGAAGTAGCAAAAGCTTAAATTCTAAAACTTCTTGATGCTGGTGTCATCTATCCAATCACAGATTCACATTGGGTAAGTCCTGTACATGTTGTTCCAAAGAAAAGTGGAATAACTATTGTGGAAAACTCTGAAGGTGAGAAAGTTCCTAATAGAGTGCAAAACGGTTGGAGAGTCTGTATAGACTACAGGAAACTTAATGCATCAACTAGGAAAGACCATTTTCCCCTTCCTTTCATGGATCAAATGTTAGAACGTCTATCTGGTCGTTCTCATTATTGTTTCCTTGATGGTTATTCTCGTTATTTTCAGATTGCTATTGCCCCAGAGGACCAAGGTAAGACAACTTTTACTTGCCCATTTGGTACTTATGCTTATAGAAGAATGCCTTTTGGTCTATGCAATGCACCTGCTACCTTTCAAAGATGCATGATGTCCTTATTTTCTGATTTTGTCACAAATATCATTGAAATTTTCATGGATGATTTTACTGTCTACGGAAATTCATTTGATTCCTGTTTAGAAAATTTGGAACTTGTGCTTAAACGGTGTGTTGAAATTAACCTTGTTCTCAATTATGAAAAATGTCATTTTATGGTAGAACAAGGAATTGTTTTAGGGCACGTAGTTTCACCAAAAGGACTGGCCGTTGACAAAGCCAAGATTGATGTGATTAAGTCTATTCCTTATCCTTCTACGGTAAGAGAGGTAAGATATTTCTTAGGCCATGCTGGATTTTATAGAAGGTTTATTAAGGATTTCTCTAAAACTGTTCAACCTTTATGCAAGTTATTACAAAAAGAACATAAATTCAATTTTGATGAAGGTTGTAAACATGCATTTAAACTGTTAAAAGAGAAATTGATTTCATCACCTATCATTCAACCCCCTAATTGGAATTTTCCTTTTGAGATAATGTGTGATGCTAGTGACAAAGCGGTTGGAGCTGTTCTAGGTCAGAAAATAGATAAAGTTCCTCATGTGATATATTATACATCTAAATTACTTGATGATGCCCAATGCAATTATACCACAACTGAGAAGGAACTCTACTCTGTTATTTTTGCTCTAGAAAAATTTAGATCTTATATGTTGGGAACAAAAGTAAAACCTTGTCACTTGATTAGTTTATGAATTGTTTGGTTTATGGTAGATTAGTGCAATGTCACTTGATTGAGATACTTTGATTTAGTTAAACCTTGTTTTCATTGAAGTTGATTAAAATGCTTCGTTTATGGTAGATTGGTGTAATGTCACTGGTGTGAGATAGTTTGATTTAATTAAACTTTGTTTCCATTAAAGTTTAATAAAATGTTTGGTTTATGGTAGATTGATCCAATGTCATTGGAATTGAGCTTATCTTGGTCCAAATTTGACATCTAAGAGCCATTATGGATTGTTATGATGAAAACCTCACCTTTGTATTTGGACAAGCTCTTTTCTTGTCAGTATTAATTATAAGGAGCATACAATTCAGTTTGGGTAAAAGACAAAATTAGCACTTAAACTTTTCAAAATTTTGATTTTTGCACTTCAATTATTTTTCACTTAATTTTTGCCCTTAAAGTTACAAAAGTTATCCAAAGTTGCACTTATGTCTATTTGGGCTGTTAACACTAACGGAATCTCTGCACGTACAAATCACATGACGTATGACAGGGTATTTCAATCAATAAAATTGAAAAACCCAACCTTCTCTCTCCTGTAGTGAAGCCTCCCATCAAACGTCTTCTCTTCCACTTCCCTGCTATGTTCTGCAAATGAAAATCACTTATGCTTTATACTGCAACTTTATTTCTCTAGGAAAAGCTTATGTTTCTTGTGGCTAGAATATCCCTGAGCTTTAAATTCTTGTTTGATAGATTGATTATTCAAATTTTTGAAGTGCAAAAAATCTCTAAATTTTGTTTGATTCTAAGTTGCTTTTTCGCCACTTCTTAACCCAAAAGCCAAAAGCTTCATATTACTAAATTTCATTGCCCAACAATTCATGTTAATAGTCTTAGCTCTTAACTTGGTTGACTTATTTTTTATCGGTTCCATTGGGGTAGTTGGGTGGCTTCTGGATTGTTTTTTTCTTCCAACCTTCTTCTTCATTTTGGGGTGGTTCCTAGTAGTGATTTTGGTGGTCTCCCATGTTGGATATGTATGGTTGTGATTAGTTTTTTTTTGCTATTTTTGTTTTTCTTAGGTTTTGGTGGTCTTTGTTTCTGGTGCACTTTGGTAGTTTAGCTCTCGTCTTTGGTCATGGTGGTTTTCTGTAAGCTGCAAGTTGTCTGGTTGGTAGCTTGGTTACTGTTTTTTTTGCTTTCGGTTTGTCTTTGTTCATGGGGTCTCCCATCTTACTGAATCAATATATTTTTCATTTTAAAAAAAAGAACACCAAAAAGAAAACATAAACCCGGATATCCAATTTTCTCACAATCATGCCTTAGATATCAAAACAAAACACAATTCATAAAGTACCCCTGAACCACAATTCTTATCCCAAAATTCAATCTTTTCCGTATTGTTTCTAATTTCATATGTGATTTTCTTTAAATTTGGTTGAAAAAAGTATATGATTTTAAAAAAATAAGAAGAAAAGATTATTGTTATATGTCTATATACAATATGATTTAGCAATTGATATTATTAATAGTGCTTAAATATTTATTGCAGATTCAAGTGAGCCAAGCTCTCCAGAATCATTATCATCAGAAGAAGCATCAATAGAAGGAGATGATGAAGAAGAGTCAGGTTGATGGTAGAAATAGGTTTCACTAGTTACTAGGATTTTCCCCTTTATTTTTTTTATACTCATTTAGACAAGACATTATAATATTTTGCAGTTGTTTTTCATGTTTGAGATGTTGAGTTTTGAATGTGACTCATAATACTTTGATTAAATATTAATGTTATAGTTTATATTTAATAATGGGTATTCTTTACTTTATGTTTATTTTATTTGGTATATTATATAATATATTTTATAATTGGTTTGATAATTTTATTTACGTCATCAATTATCAAAATAAAATTAATATTTAGTGACACTAATTATGTCACTTATTCTTATGGCAAATTCTACTTTGACGTCACAAATTAATATAATAATATATGTTCGGTGACAATAAGTACATAATTTATTTGTCACGTTTTATTACATCTTCGTCATCAATTGTCTAACGTCAAACGATATTACGTGACGCTTTAAACGTCACTTATTTAAGTGATGATTTTATCGATGTCACCATTTATTATGTATTTATAAATATTTGTTGGCGATCATTCAATTTTAGTGACGCAAATAAATGTCACGTATGCTTTGACGAATTTCATTTCGTCAGAAATAATTTAATATCTACCTCATGTTACGTGACGACTCGTATATTTAGTGACGTTACTTTCAAATGAAAGGTGACGAATAATATGTCACTTATTAATGTGACAAATTAATTATTCATCACAAGTATTTGATAATTTATCTCATATTTCGTGACGAATCATTCCATTTTGTGACATATTTATGACCATTCATTGACGACAAAAAAACGTTACAAATGATAAACCATAAGCTGACGATCTTAGATATCGTCACGTAAAATATATTATTTTGTGACGAAATTAAATGATCGTCGCCATATATCTTTAGCGATGGGGAAAAGGTGACGAATAGCGTGACAACACAAAGAACATCATAGAAAAGCATACGTGACAGAAAATTATCATTTTGTAGTGAGTATTCTTGTTGTACCGACCTCAACAGATGATCTGTTAGATAGATTGAAAGTTTTTGTCTCGCAATTTGATCTTAACATACCTTTAATCAATTGGAACGTGAATAAAAACATACAAAATAGAAACTCAAATGAAGTTGATTTATAGCTAAAATTGTGAACGAGATTAGTGTCTCCTTTAATATAATGTTGTTTTAATGTAATTTTTTTTTAATGAAATGAATTTTTAATGTAATATTTTTTTCATTTTAATATGTCCCCCGCCTCTACTCATCCACACTAACATCCCTATCTAGAGGCCTTATTCAAGACATAAGTTGAAGTTATTCCTCTTCAAATGCAAAGTAAACTAGTTGGGTCAAAAGAGATCTGAATATTGGTATAAATAAATATTTGAATTGAACTCTCTCTCTCTCTCTCTCTCTCTCGTGATGGAAGTAGTAAAAGCTGAAATTCTTAAACTTCTTGATGCTGGTGTCATCTATCCAATCACAGATTCACATTGGGTAAGTCCTGTGCATGTTGTTCCAAAGAAAAGTGGAATAACTATTGTGAAGAACTCTAAAGGTGAGAAAGTTTCTACTAGAGTGCAAAATGGTTGGAGAGTCTGTATAGACTACAGGAAACTTAATGCATCAACTAGAAAAGACCATTTTCCCCTTCCTTTCATGGATCAAATGTTAGAACGTTTATCTGGTCGTTCTCATTATTGTTTCCTTGATGGTTATTCTGGATATTTTCAAATTGCTATTGCCTCAGAAGACCAAGTTAAGACTACTTTTACTTGCCCATTTGGTACTTATGCTTATAGAAGAATGTCTTTTGGTTTATGGAATGCACCTGCTACCTTTCAAAGATGCATGATGTCCTTATTTTCTGATTTTGTCACGAATATCATTGAAATTTTCATGGATGATTTTACTGTCTATGGAAATTCATTTGATTCATGTTTAGAAAATTTGGAACTTGTGCTTAAACGGTGTGTTGAAACTAACCTTGTTCTCAATTATGAAAAGTGTCATTTTATGGTAGAACAAGGAATTGTTTTAGGGCATGTAGTTTCACCACAAGGACTGGCTGTTGACAAAGCAAAGATTGATGTGATTAAATCTATTCCTTATCCTTCTACGGTAAGAGAGGTAAGATCTTTCTTAGGCCATGCTGGATTCTGTAGAAGATTTATTAAGGATTTCTCTAAAACTGTTCAACCTTTATGCAAGTTATTACAAAAAGAACATAAATTCAATTTTGATGAAGGTTGTAAACATGCATTTAAACTGTTAAAAGAGAAATTTATTTCATCACCTATCATTCAGCCCCCTAATTGGAATTTTCCTTTTGAGATAATGTGTGATTCTAGTGACAAAGCAGTTGGAGCTGTTCTAGGTCAGAAAATAGATAAAGTTCCTTATGTGATGTATTATGCATCTAAATTACTTGATGATGCCCAATGCAATTATACCACAACTGAGAAGGAAACCCTACTCTGTTATTTTTGCTCTAGAAAAATTTAGATCTTATCTGTTGGGAACAAAAGTGATTGTTTATTCAAATCATGCAGCTCTAAACCAAGACTACTGAGATGGATTCTCTTACTCCAGGAATTTGACCTTGAAATCCGAGATAAGAAGGGAGCAGAGAATCTTGTTGCTGATCATTTGAGTCGACTGACATATGACGGGGAAGTATCTCCTATCTCTGATTTATTTCCTGATGAGCATCTTTATGCATTGCATGGAATTATACCTTGGTATGCTGATATGGTTAATTATATTGTTACCAAAGTATTTCCAAATCATTTATCTAAGCCTCAAAAGGATAAAATTAGGAATGACTCAAAACACTACCTTTGGGATGACCCCTACCTTTTCAAAAGCTGAGCAGACAATGTCATACGCAGATGTGTTCCAAATAACGAAATTCAATCCATATTGAATTTTTGTCATACTTTTAAATGTGGAGGTCATTTTGGACCAAAACAAACTGCGAGAAAAATTCTGGAAAATGGATTTTATTGGCCTACTCTTAACAAAGATGCATATTACTTTGTTAAATCTTGCAATGAATGTCAAAGAGTTGGTAATATATTCAAGAGAGATGAATTGCCTTTGAAAACTATCTTAGTTTGTGAACTTTTTGATGTATGGGGTATTGATTTCATGAAACCTTTTCCTTCGTCTTTTGGAAATACTTACATCTTGCTTGCAGTGGATTATGTATCAAAATGGATTGAAGCTAAGGCTACTCGAACGAATGATTCCAAAGCAGTTGTGACATTTATCAAGGACAACATATTCCATAGATTTGGAATTCCAAAGGCCATCATCAGTGACAGATGTACGCATTTTTGCAACAAGGTAGTGGAAACTCTGTTTAAAAAATATCATGTTTCTCATAAAGTTTCTACTGCCTATCATCCTCAAACAAATGGACTTGCTGAAATCTCTAACAGGGAAATTAAGTCTATTCTAGCTAAAGTAGTCAATCCTAATAGGAAAGACTGGAGCCTTCGATTGGGAGATGCTCTTTGGGCGTACAGAACAGCATTCAAAACCCCTATTGGTATGTCACCATTTAGATTGGTTTATGGTAAAGCCTGTCATCTACCTGTGGAATTAGAACATAAGGCATTTTGGGCCATTAAACAATGTCATCTTAATCTTGATGATGCACAATCTAATCGAAAAATGCAGATTCAAGAAACTAGAAGAGATTAGAAATGATGCATATGTTAATTCCTGGATTGCAAAAGAAAAGATGAAATATTACCATGACAAAAATCTTTCAAGGAAAAATTTCAATATTGGTGATAAGGTTCTACTCTATAATTCTCGTCTGAGACTGTTTCCAAGAAAGCTAAAGTCAAGGTGGATTGTCCCATTTTTTATCATTAATATCTTTAATCACGGGTCAGTGGAGGTAAAAAGTCTTCAAACGAGCAAAATTTTTAAAGTGAACGGTCATCTCTGAAACCTTTTCATGAAGGATTTGTCGGACAAATTATCGATTCAATTGCTTTTGAAGACCCACCACCAGAAAGGAATTGAAATCTGTGCTCGTCGAGTCTAAGACGTTAAACAAGGGCGCTGTGTGGAAGGCAACCCATCGCTTTCTTAAATACTTTTGAATTGTTTGATTTTCCTTTTTCACTTTTTAGCTTGCAGGCCTAGCAGAAATTGTTGAATACGCGTCTTCTCGGATACTGAAAGATGGCGTATTTAAGTTAATTAAATGTCCAACAGTGATTAAACACGGCTTTAAATAGCCTGCTTAATTGTTGAAAGAATCACCAAACGATTTCTGCTAATTTCCTTTCAAGAGTAAATTCCATCTGCAAGGTATTTCTTTCCTTTTTACATTTTAGTTTGTCTTCCCATCCCTTCTTTCTTTCTATCTCTTTGTTGCATAATGGATGATTCACTAATAAAAATGAGAAGATATTATCCATTGCTCCCTATTAATTATTTGAGAAAAACCTATCTTATGAGATTGGAGCGTATGAAATTACTAGTATCCATTGGAATGCCTGAGGATATTAGGTGGATAATTGAAGCTAAGGTCCGAATTAGTGGTGAACATCCAGCTTTTCCCAAACGTCCACCTGGGTTGGGGAAGAGTAGTTATGCAAAGAAACGGAGAGGTAAAAGAATGAGAGTCTGTTATAAATGTGCTAGATGGAACTGTGATACCAGTTGTCGTTCACTTGGGTATTTATCCGATAATCGAGAAAACAAAATTGATTTCATTAAGAATGGACTGAGTAAAGAGTCATTAGATGATATCAAATTGACTCTTGATTCGCATTCTAGTGGATACGTTCAAATGGAAATTCTCGGGTTATGGAAACAATTCAAAATTGAACAACTCCGGTACACTCTTCGGTATCTGAATTTAAACGATCCCGTTTGCCAATTTTTAAAAAAGCTGGATGAGCAGCATACCCCCGACTCATAGAAGATGTTTGAAATCGTTACTGTACGTAAAACCAGAGGAAGATGTGAGCCACAATCACAACTACTTGTTTTTATTTGTTTCTTCCTTGATTTGTTTTATTTTTAGTGTGTAACAGAATCACTTTTGAAGTCGTTACTATGGAAGGTCCATCAATCAGAAGTCTAACAAACATCGCAGTGTTTGGAGGAAGAACCGTAGGTGCTACTGTTTCGCATATAACTGCTGCTATCCAATTGGAAAGAGTACTAGCTCATCGAAAGATCGGTCTAGTATACGGAGGAGGAAATGCTGGTTTAATTGGAGAGGTTGCTCGAGCACACCAGTCATACCAAACACTTGTTCAAATTGAAACAAATCAACCAAACAAAGTTCTCGCGGTAGGTGTAATTCCCACTCCTCTGAAAGAAGTATATGGCAGAACAATTGGATATGAGGTACAAACAAAATCATTTTATGAACGCATGACACTCATGTTGCATAACTCTGATGCTTTCATAGTCATACCAGGAGGATATGAGGTATTAGAATGCTTGTTCAATTTAACATTCTGGTTTAACATGAAATTGCACACTAAACCAATTGGTCTTTTAAATGTTTATCACTACTTTGATGGTTTGTTAGCATTTCTTGACATAGTTGTTACACATAAGCTTCTATCTCCAGTAGCACGAAGAATAATTGTATCTGCACCCACAACCAAGGAGCTATTGGATGAATTAGTGACTTTTGTACCAGAGACAGATCCAGAAGTACCTCAAATTAACTGGTTAATTTCTGGTAACAAGCGAAAAAGAGATTCAATGGATTTAGAGTTAAAGTTGTAAGTTTTTCTTTTTAAATAAATGTGTGTTATTTTCTTTTTATTAAAAGCTGTGGAATAATGTTGTTGTTTTTAAAACATTGTGTGTTTTTACATTGAGGACAATGTAATTCCCAAGTGTGGGGGGTGGTTTGAGTAAAGAGTCAAGTGATTAAACTCATTTGATTTTTGATCCACACCTTTAAAAACATTGTTTTTAATAATTTGTTATTTTGTTGAATAAATCATGCATGTATTATAACTTTTTAAGATATTAGGTAATTTTGTGTTAAATTTTTCAATCCTTTTATAATTGTACCCCTTTCTGTAAAAACTTTTTTTCGAATAAATCAATTGAATATCTTAGCAATTTGACAAAAATATTCTTATTTAACTAATGTGGCTAAATGTTTTATGTTATGAAACCCAGAGTTAAAAACATTAGTATTTTGAATTGATGATAATGTAAG
Organism: Apocynum venetum; assembly: GCA_019593545.1. Classification (NCBI taxonomy): domain Eukaryota; kingdom Viridiplantae; phylum Streptophyta; class Magnoliopsida; order Gentianales; family Apocynaceae; genus Apocynum; species Apocynum venetum. Next base: position 33,969 of record SRSM01000632.1, on the reverse strand, counting down.
TTTACTATGTGTTTTAGTACATTTAAGGTCACTCTCTATACACTAGAGCTTGTTCTTTCACATGTTTGAGACGAAATTTAAATAAGATCTTGGTTGATTTGGGGATGACATAAGGCCTTCTTTGATAGTTTGAGCCTTTCTAAACGAACCATACTTATATATATCTCTCGATCCTACTTTGAGCCAACATGTATGAATGGTTTCATTACCATTTAATTTCTTTGATAATTAGCCTCGTTTATTACTTTTCTATCCAAATATTTTATTGAGAATGTATTACCATGTATTAATCTGTATAGAAAAGTTATGAACACTGTTGATAAAGGATTACGAGATATTGCCAAAAAAAATCGAAAGGTAAAAAAAAAAAAAAAGAAAGAAAAAAGAAAAGAAAAGAAAAAGAAAAAGAAAATAGAAAAGTGTGAAAAATGAAGAGATATCAAAGCTAAGGTTTTCTTCAAGAGGTGGTAATTCATTTTCAATTTAAACTCTTGAAATATTTTGTATATCCCTATCTTTCGATTGTAACCAAATCCCGAGCTTAATATTACAAGCCTAAAAGTCCTATTTGACCCAGATCGACCAAAATCTTCATGATTAGTGGAGAATATGTGAGTTTACAAGCTTATAAGTTGTGTTGAGAAACTAAGAATGTATTTTTATTTACATAGTGACTTTGTTATTATCCTTTCATTATACTGATAGCATGTTTTTAAAAAATAAAAAAATAAAAAAAATTTATTCAAGGTTTTATGTATTTCACAGTCACATTTTGTTAATTTTGAATATTAATGTTAAACTTGTAATGATATTCAAGCACACGAACACAATTGCTTTTCAAATAAAAAGGGGTTAATTGTGAAAGTTGTATTAAAATTTATATAACACTTTGTTACCTTATTAATCTTGTTTAAGTTATTTATACTTGTATATTGTGTGTTTATATTTTGCTTGAGGGCAAGCAAAGAGATAGTCTGGGGGAATTTGATGTACTCATAAATTAACTGATTTTTATGTTATTTAATGACTATATTTTGTTTGAAAATCGGTTAATTATGTTATTTAATGGATATATTTCACGTTTCCCTTCTATTTCTTTGTTTGTAAGTTTTTCAATGTATTTTAGTTTATTATGGAGATAAAAAGAAGAAGATGAAGAAATGTTGGAGAAGATAAAAAATTAAAAAAAAAATCTATGTCATCCGATGACGTGGCGCAATTAGAAGATGACACGTGGCGCAATCAGAAGATGACAAGTGGCGCAATCAGAATGTGACAAGTGGCGCTTCTAGAAGCCGCAACTTGGACCAATGAGGACGCGACATGTGGCAAAGTTCGGGAAATTAGGCTACCAACTACATTTTCAAGACTTTGGGGTGCAAAATGACCATTTTGCCCCTGATTTTTGTGGCTATAAATAGGGAGCTTATTTTTATGATTTAGACACCAATTTAGCTCCAATATTCTCCATTTCTTTTGCAATTTATTTCTTTTATTATTGTCTTCATATTAGTATGTTTTCCAGATTTTTTAGAATAATATTTCAAGGCTTTTTGTAATATTTCCGGGGAGTTTATCTTTCAAATTCTCTTTCTAATGTTTATAAATTCCATCTTATATTTATTAAATATGTATTGTGAGTAATTTTCTTTTGTTAGCAAGATATGTGTTAAGTTATTAATAAATGGGATTATGAGATAATTTTCTTTGTACTTAATTTCTATTTGGATTTATTTAACTGGACTTATGCTCGGTTTACCCGCCTAGTCTTTATTTATTTTGCTTTATGCACTTTAAATATCGCAAATGGATGGCCGAGCCACCTATTAGTTTAATTTACTTTTATGTCTTTTATTTTATGTATTATGGAAGGCCGAGCCTCCATACTTTTAGTTTAATTTATTTAAATGGCCGGTTGAACCGCCTAATTTCTTTAGTTAATATAAATCCAATCTTTCTTTCTATATATATGTGTGTGTGTATTTATTTAATATACTTATATATATTAATTAAGTATTTATATAATTCCTGTTTTAACCATATATAATTGTGTGAATTAATTGGATTGACAATCTAGTTAATGAATGTGATTATATAACTAGGATTATTAATCTTGTATTAATAATTGAAGTAGCATCTACTAGTTTAATTGGGTTGCAGCTCTTGGCTTAATTAAATTAGTAGCGGAATTATATAATTTAAATTGTATATAATTAAGCTGATTGTTATATACAATTTAATGTTGGTGATGTCTTATTTGTTTAATGCAATTTGATTGAGCATCCTATACACGCTGGTTGGTAGTGGTGTTTAATTAAATTAGTGATTAATCTGTCTGAGCTGATCGGAATTAATCTATTTTGTAAGGATAGGAATCTGTCTGAGCTGATCGGGATTCTAAAACCAACTACTTAATAATGTATCTATCTATGATTAATCCCATGAAAAATATAACTTGATACCAGTTCCTTGTTAACGCTTTTTATATCATTTGTATTCCAAATTTCGTTTTTAATTCTTTTTACAAAATCCAAAACCTCAAAAATATTTATTTTAATTGTTGTCATTTCCTTATTCTCAAAATACCAAAAAACCCCCAAACCTTTTCCGATTAACGATTTTAATTTAAGAGTTGACAAATCTCTGTGGATTCGATCCCTACTTTCCCTATCTACATAGGAATTGTTATGTTTAAATTTGAGAGCCGTACGACAGGCTTCGTCACAAGTTCATCCGTATTAAGGTCAGTATCAATCTTAAAAATCCCCTCTTGACTAGTTCTTTCCTTGATATGGAGGAAATTAAGGTTTCTTGGGTAATTTTCAAATATGAAATATTTGGGGACTTTTGCTATGCTTGTGGAAGTTGATTGCCTAGAACCTAGGATCCCAACTCCCCAACCTCTTATTCCTACCTTGGTTTTTGGTCCCTAGGTAAGACCTTCTCCAACTCCTGTTATTTCAAGAAAAAACAACTTGCAACATCTTCCCAACCACTATCTTCGTCTATAGGTGTTCACTAATCGAGACAAATCGAATTCCTGAACCATATTTTTTAATTTGATATAGTGTTTCAGTTCTTTGGTACGATTCAATTTGGTGAAGGGAAAAAATCGGTTCAATATTCGATTTCTCAATTTTGAAACTGTACCAAACCGAATTCCTAAATTATCATTTTTAAAAATTTATATATATATATATATATATAAATTAAAACAACACTTACTACATCTCTTGGTCCTCTCCTTCTTTAGGTTTCGAGTAATAAACAAAAAGCTAACCCTAGTCATCAAGACTCTCTTCTCTGCTCATCTCTCAAATCCTCAATCTCTCATTGCTAGTCTGCCTCATGTTCTCAAAGATTTCCTCTCAACCTTCAATCACTCGGTTGTTCCCATCATCGCCGGTAGACAATGGCAAATCCCAAATCCTAGCTCAACTCTCGGTCTCACTCCCTTAGACTCTCAACCATTTTCTCACAATCAACGACCTCTTGCTAGTCTAAGCACAAGTTCTTTTTTTATTCTTTTATGCTTAGTTGTTGCTTCTTTATTGTCTTATTCTTGTCTTATTTTTTGGAGAAATTCTCTTGGGGAAGAATTTTTCTGTTTTGTTTTTATTTTGTTGTATTTATTTATATTTTGGAACTTTGATTCCTATTGAATAAAATTATTGCCTTTCAAATTATTGAATAAAGCTGGAAGTTACCTTAAACCTGCGAGGCTCGTCCTTAACTATTGCTTGTTTACTGATTTGTGATATCACTGAATTCTGATAATTATATCACTGGTGGCCGACTTCTCCACGCGGCACCATGTGTAGCATCCTCATTGGAAGGCGCCACTTGGCATGCCTGACATCTCGTGACAACACATTTTCAAAATGTGTCGTTCCTTTTGTTTATTTATTTATTTATTTATTTATTTTTCTTCGAACAAAAAAGATGGCTTTTTGGAGTTGTTGACGCGTGATTCGACTAAAGCATGTTATTTCTTCTTCTTCTTTTTCTTTTCCAAAATAAACTAAAATACACTGAATAACTTATAACAATGAATTAAAAATGAAATGTGAAATGTATAAATTAAATAACACAATTAATCGATTTTTAAACAATATATAGTTAAATAACATAAAAATCAATTAATTTATGAGTACATCACTATTCTTACCAAATATTAATGTGTGGAATATGGATGTGATTTTTAATCTGTTTCTTCATGATATTGCTAAGGCTATTATCAAAATTAATATTCTATCTTCAATGGAACCCACTGATTGGTTGTGGATTCCCTCCAAGTTAGGGGTTTTTTCTGTTAATTCATCTTTCAACTGCAGCTTGTGGAAGAGATTATGGTATAGTGCCCTTTATGGAAGACATAAACATCTATTTTTGGTATTATTATCTAACATTGTCCCAACGGCTTAAAGATTGGCTCAGGTTTTCAATATTTCTGAGACTATACTCACTTGTATAATGAGGCAGATAAGTCTTTGGAACACATCTTTCTTCACTACCAATATACAAGACAGGTTTGGTTTTTATCTAAGTGGCAATTTATGTTAGAAGGCTTTCATCAATTTTATTAATGAGTGGCTAAATCTTCTATTTCACCCCTTCCTAGTTTTAACTGCAATAAAACTAATGAGAAAGGTTTTCTTCAATTTAGTGTTATGACTATTGAACTTTTCTGGTACCAAAGAAATTTGGTAAGAAACGGAGGTAAATTACTATCTACTTCTGATCTAGTGCTACTAATTGAGAGAAAGACAATGGATTACTTAGCTGGTTGCAGGACAAAAAGCCCAGGCAATGCCAATCCTAATTCTTGGACTGCACCTATTCTGGGTAATCTAAAGTTCAATTTTGATGCATCTATTGATAGGGCTTCTGCGTACATTGATGGACTAGTCAGGAATGCGAATGGTATCATATTACATGCTTGGGCTGAGCCTTTTTCAACTAGAGATGCCTTCTCAGCAGAGACTATGGCTTTGGTGCAAAGTCTCCAATTTGCTGATGCACTGAATCTTAATCCTGTTAAGTTTGAAAGAGATACACTGGGCATGATCTTGGTAGGTGCTTAAAGGAATATGAAACATGACAAGCCAAAAGTATTATTAATCAAGCAAATATGTTCTTATAAAATTGGAGATGGGATGGTCTATCAATTATGTCCCCAAGAAATGAGCATGGTTGCACACAATTTGGTATACTTGGCCAAACCGTATGTCTTTTTTAGGTTCTTTTGATGTAACAAATTTGTCACAATGTGTTTGGTGTGATTTTGATTCTTCTTCTGCTGATGAAGATGATATTTGTAATTTGAACTTTGATAATTGCAATGATTAAACCCTTATTCAACAAAAAAAAGAAAGATAGAAAAATCTTACTTCAAATTATATATCTACAAATTATGGATGACAATGTGAATTATGTTATCCCTAATCATCCTATATATAGTCACATTGTATAGTTTTTATTTTTTATTTTTAAGGAAACATTGTATAGCTTTTTGCTTATATTAAGTGCATGATATCTTTGATTAAAAAAAAAATGAGTGAATGACAAAAAAAAGTCATCATACTTTTAATGTATCCAACTTTTGGTCATCTTACTTTTTTGTGTCAAAAAAGGTTACTATACTTGTAAAAAAGGACTAAAATAGTCATTTTGTCATCTATAGCTGTTAGGCACTAACGAGACTAGCTTTTCAGGGGCATTTTTGTCCTTACAATGCTGGGCAAGAATTGTTAGAGCCAAAGTTGCAGCTGACACAATAAAAGCAACATTTTCTATCTAACTTCATTTCACAAACTTAATATTGAAGCTCAGAGAAGAAAGACCCATCAAAAAGAGAAGAAGGATGATTTTATCCAAGTGTAGATATGGCCTTACTTCACAGATTGTTACTTCATGGATAGATGACAATCCTGGAAGAAGATTCTTGATATGTGCCAAAAAAGATGTAAATGTTGTGTTTTATTTCTATTTTTTAGGGAATGGGTAGTCTTTCATTTAACCAAAAATTTATTGCGTTGGAAAGTAGGGTAATGCCTGTGATTTATGAGTTTAGATTGATCCAGAGACGTGCATTCGGTTCACTGAAATTATACTAGGACTGTTAAGGAAAATCAACAAATTTGAGGCTCAAATCGACTATGCAAGAGAGAGGGATTGTGCGATAGAGATGCCCAGTTTGATAGAGATGTTAACATCAATTAAGGCAGAAAAATCCAAATTACATAATCAGTTGAATGTGCCAAATAGAAGAATGAGGCGGTTGTTTGCTGCAATGTTGATTTTGTTAATTTGGGTTGTATGTAGTGAGATGTTTAAGTCAACAAAGATTGGTGTAGGAAAAAAAATGTTTTTGCAATAGATGGTGTTTGAGGGTATGCGTATTTGACACTAAACTATGTGTTCTCTGCACAACCAACAACCATAATATATCTCTTTCTATTTTTATTTATCCCCATTTAAATGTGCTATGTAAATTATAGCAATTGTTGGTGATTTTGTTATTATTCACCTCGAAATTTATGGTATTAGAATATGGTTGGTAACTGATTTTAACTCTTATTGGATGACAAATCAAAAACAAAAAAAAATACATTCAACCATCTATTCTAAAAAAATTAGAGTAATTAATTGAGAAAAACCAATTGTGGTCCCAAGAATATTTTTGCCACTATTCAGCACTTCATAGTGATAACAAAATAAAGTGAGAAATTACATAAACCAAGGTAAATTATAGAGTCATTTATGGCTAGCCAATCAATCCTTATCCATAATGGCAACAAAACAAGTCTTCACATAATACCAAATAATCCTACATAGGTCTACTGAATTCTTGTTCTCCTGCTTCTTCCTGTCCAACGACCCACCTTGAAAGGTGGCTCTTTTCCCAGATATTCATAGTTGACATTGATCTTAATTTTGTCCGCCTCTAACAATGTCTTGTTACGTTTAGTTGGTTTGGAAGAAGATGACTCTTTGATTGCATTTTGGTTCCCTTCTTTTTGTTGTACTGAAAGATCTAGATTAGTTTGTTGCACATTAGTCTTTCTACCTCTTGTTTTTTTTTTATTTTCCATTGCTAAGTTTAGTAGCCTATAAAAATAAAAATCAGAACATAATAATTTTAAGATTAGTCAATATTGACAAAACTAATAAACATACACAACCTAACCTTCTGCTAATGATTGGTTTCAGTAGTTTCTTGGTTGTTCTCCATTTGTATATCCTTTCCACTATCTAAATGTTGCTCTTGGGCATCAACATTTGCATATGTTGTATTGATGTTTTGAGCCTCATCATCTTTTTTCTTGTAGGTCCTTGAATTATGCTCAACAACACGACATTTTTTGCAATGGATCACAATATGCCTCTTCAATCTCAAGACTTCATCATCACCACTTATCTCTTCTAGACATTTTCTTCTATTCTTTTTTGGCCTTCTAGGTTGCACACATACTATTGGAGGATATAGGGTAAGTAGATCTGATTTAGGCCACATCTTTCTGCCATTAATTGGTTGCAACACATGTAAATAAAGTCTCATAAATGTTTCCCCATTGTAACAAGCCATCAACATATGCTACTTGATCTTCTTTGTTTCTATGAATGCAAGCTATTGCATGAATGCAGTGGATGCCACAGAGCTGCCATAACCTACAAGTACAAGTCCAATCTCTTATCGACACAACAAACTGACCATCTCTTGGACCTCTTACTTCATAACCACCAGCTCCACTTGAGATAGCTTTCCAACACTTTGATAGTTTTACTCTCTCCTCAATAATGTCCTTAACAACAGGGGTGATTGTGAAAGGTATTCTCTCATCCAATCCATCCTTTATTGAATTCTACTAATGACATAAAGTCTAATGTCTTCCAGCATGCTAATGATAGGTTTTTCACGAGCTTCTAAAATTTTGGAGTTAAAACTCTCACACATTATTAACCAATGTGTCACATTTGGTTGCATAACTGAAAAATGACTTACACCAATGCTTAGAATGTGATGCTTTTAATACCCATGCATATGCTTGGGGATCAAATTCTTTAACTGATTGAATTTCTACCTCATAAAACTCTTGAATTGTAGCACTAGCTATTTTCCAAAGTCTAGACTTTAATTCCTTGCCTGGATGCTTCTTCTTGAAGTTGTTATAAAGGTGTTGGACATAATATTTGTGTACTACATTTGGCAAAACCTCAAACAATGCCCTTGTTAGTCCCTGCAACATTAAGTTCATGTCATTAATGACTAATAGACTATAACATGTTAAGTGATCAAATATAAGAGATTTTCAAACTTCAATTTTTACCTTTTGTTGATTTGACATGAATGTGTACATGCCTTAATTTTCTACATCCAAATCAACAGCCAAATACTTAATGAACCACTGTCATTGTTCCCTAGCCTCTTTTTCAACCACAACCAATGCTATAAGTCAATATCTATTATTTGCATCTACCCCTATGGTAGTGAGAATTTGAGCTCTAAATTGTCCTTTGGTAAAACATCAATCTAGAAAAATAATGAGCCTATAAGCCTCTTTAAACCCAACTATGAGGGGCCCAAGCCCACAATAAATCCTCATAAATCTAGGGTTTGCTCCTGACTCTCTAAAAGGTGTAAACATCACATCCACAATACTTCCTCTATGTGTTCTCTTCAACTCTTCGACATAGTCCCATAAATACTTGTATTGCTCATCTACCTTTCCTTGAATTTTTGACACAACTAGTGATCTTGCTCTGCATACTTTTGATCTAGAAACCTCACAACCAAACTTTTCATGTGCATTTTTTCTGATATGTCGAATTGGCATATTTAAATTTGTACAAATCCTCTTTAAAAACCTGTTTGATAACCATTCTAAAGTCAATCTTGGATTATCCCAAGAATCACTACAATTTATATGGGAGTCATTCTTTGTCACCACCACAAAGTCATCACTAACATGGGCTTTGATTTTCTTGGCATACACATACCAAGTGCAAGGGTTCACACATTTGGCTCTCAATCTGGCAGCATCATTGGTATAAACATACACAGGTTTCCTGCTCATGATAGCATAAGTCCTTATGGCTTCTCTAAATTCCTTTTTGTTTTTTTTCCTTATTTCAAATGTTGGATTTGGAAGATCCCTCTTTGTGTCAAAATCTGAATATCTGTATGAATGTGTTGCTAGTTCATCATTGAATGAATTGGGGTTACTATGAAGCCCCACATTCACATTATCTTCCATGATGTCAGGTGCATCTTTTCCCATTTGATGTGCTCTATGTTCATTAAGGTCTTGATTTCCTCCACTTGGATTATTCCCATCAGTTTCCATATTCAAATTTTTTTTCTGGTCAAGCCCACCTTGTTGTCCTGCTTGTGTTAAATTATTTTGGTAAGATTGTGCATTGTCCTGATCATCTGCTTGTGTAGCATTATTTTCACCCCTTCTGTTAACCCCTTCAGAGTTCATAATATTTTCTAGAATATATTCAAACACTCTATCGTCATTGTAATATTCATACAATCCCATAAAGGCATTCACCATAGTTGATACATTATCAGCTTGAGTAATAACTTCATCTTCACCTTGTCCTGTGTTATGAACATTTACATCATCAACTTCATAATTACCAGGCACATGGGCTTGAGTGATACACTCTCCTTCAACATCATCATTCATTGTCTCATGTGCTTTAGGTATTACCTCATGTTTTTCAGTAATACCCTCATGTGCTTCATCAATTTCCTCAATGTCAATTGTAATTCTATTAGCTTCATGCAATCCAATTGTCTGAAATTGTTGATTGACGTTATCATTATCTCTTCCCTTCTCTATAGCCAATTTTCTCTTTTGACCTGTTTTCAATTTTTTTCCTTCCTGCTCAACCAATTTGTAACTATCTTCCAAGATCTCTTCAATCACCATTGTAGACTTCTTCTCTAGTTCTTCTTCCTCGTTAATTTGTGTAAATATTTCTTCTTTAGACTTGTGATCACGGTAAATTTCCATGACCTTGTATTCAGTAACCCACTTAAGAAACTCAACCAATTGTCCATCAGTCTACAACTTTTTCAATCCATTATTCAAGTTCAATCCTTAGATACCCCATGCACATAACATTTTCACTCAATGCCTTAAAGTTAAATGTCTCCATCGCAACTATCCATATAAGACACATTGCCACTTACATAGGATTTGTATCTTTCTCCAACTATTCTACCTCCATGGTGAATCCTAATTGTAAATAGTTAGGGTCCAGGCAATGCCATAAAAAACATTAAATAAATAAATACATTATGTTGTTGACCCATTTCAATATGCACTTTTCAGAAAAACAACACTCATTCCACCACATGCAACAACTAAAACCTCACAATCGAAAATGCAATACGACAACAAATAAGACCATTCATTGTCTACGAAACAGAACAATCTATGCAAAACATTTGCCGCTCTCATGTCATGATAAAATTTGCAATTGTTTTTTCATTCCTCTACAAGTTGATATTTCCCCATTTCATTCCACAACTAAAATAGACTTAAAACCCTAACTCAAACAAAAAAAAATCAACAATTTATGATGGTTTTCACAAATGGGCAAGATAACACACATTATACTATTTTCAGGGAAAAAAAAACTTACCGTATGACATATGAGGATCAAAGAATTCATCATTGCTTTGTATGAAAATTTCCATTGCATTTTATTCACTGTTGAAGGTTCGATTTCTTAAGGTGTTGATTGAGATTAGTTTTTTAGAAGATGTAATCCTTTCTTGAGTAGTTTTGAAGTACACAGTGCAATTTGAAACTGATGTGTTTGGTGATGTTTAATTCAGTAATTTAACTCTACCAAATAGAATGACAAATCTACCCTTCGAAATTCAATTAATGGTCCAAAAAAAACAAGTCTCATTAGTGTCCAAGGCTATAGATGATGGAATGACTATTTTAATTCCTTTTTACAAGTATAGTAACCTATTTTTCACAAAAAGAAAGTTAGATAATCAAAAGTTGGACACATACACTCTAAAAAAAATAAAAATCCTTAGGTAGCAATTTAATCCAATTTACAAGGGCAATATGGTAAAACGCTAGATAACCCCTCCTCGGCCCTCAATCCTCTCTTATATATTCCTTTAAACCCTAATTTTCTCATTTTCTCTTCAGCCGCTGTACCTCTCAAACCCTTACCCCAAATTCCGCCGTCCCTCTCCCTCTCCCCCAAACCCCACCGGAGATATGACTACCCGCTTCAAGAAGAACAGGAAGAAGAGAGGTCACGTTAGCGCCGGGCACGGCCGTATCGGGAAGCATAGGAAGCATCCTGGAGGTCGAGGTAACGCCGGAGGTATGCACCACCACAGGATCCTCTTCGACAAGTACCATCCTGGTTATTTCGGTAAGGTTGGTATGAGGTACTTCCACAGGCTTCGTAACAAGTTCTATTGCCCCATTGTCAACATCGACAAGCTCTGGTCGCTTGTTCCCTCTGATGTGAAGGAAAAGGCCAATGGAAGCAGTGCTCCAGTGATTGACGTTACACAGTTTGGGTACTTTAAGGTTTTGGGTAAGGGGGTGTTGCCTCAGGATCAGCCTGTAGTTGTTAAGGCTAAGCTCGTCTCTAAAACTGCTGAGAAGAAGATTAAGGAGGCCGGAGGCGCCGTCTTGCTTACTGCTTAGGGTTTTTCTTGTTTTGAATTTTGAGTATAATTAAATCTTTGGGTACGCATTTTACTTAGTTAATGTTGTGGAACTTGAATGTTGGAGTTTTGCATTTTTGTTATGATGAAATACTTACTGGGATGTTATTAATATCATCATGTTTTACTTTCACTTGATTTTGTAGATTTTGCATTTCTTTCTCTTTAATTTCGTATGATATGCTTTGTAAATGTTTGATTTGAAGTTACTTGGCGTGGCTTGGTGCATTATTTAGTGTGTTGTTCTATTGGCTTTGGTTCATCTTGGTTTTATTTCCTATGGCTGGTCAGTTTGATTTTGAGAGTTTTGGTGCATCTGTTTAATTTTTAAAAAGGGTTAAATGCTCTAGGATTTAGTAAAGCACTTAACTTTTGTTTGCATTAGTCACGATGAGGACTTTGTTAGGTTTTGTAATGTAGTAATTGGGAATTTATGGGGGCTACCTATATTTTGTTAGTAGCTAGCTGTATTGATTGATTGATCATTTTTAGGATTTATTTTCGCAACAGTATTTATTGTTATTTGTTTGTCTGTTCCCCGCCATATTATTTTTGTTGGATGCACATTTGATGTTTAATGTGATTGATCCATTCCAAGAGTTTTAGCATTTGTCGTCATCACATGTTCTTATTGCTTAGTTTTGGAATATGTTGGACATTGATAAAAAAATTTATTATAGCTTCTTGAAAGAATTAGCTATTTGTATGCATTCTTTGCTTCGCATGATGCATTTCTGGCTTGTTAATGATATATAGAAATGTGTTTGGCATAGAGCAATACATGTGAAACTATCTAAAGGAGATGGTTTACACATTATCCTTGGTGTTCAATAAATAGTCTAATCCAGAAGAAACCACTTTCATTTGTTATCCTTGGTTTTGAGGCTTTACCTTGTTCATCATGAATTCTTTGCCATAGACATTTGTGACTCACTGTTGCATTTGTTCTATGAGCTTGTCTTCCTCTTGTTGAATAGCTGAAATAGTGCTATGCTATGCAAATTTGATAGGTGACGTCTTTGTTCTTCATGCTATGAAAGCTATAATTGGTGAACAAAATCCTTGGAATTAGATGCAGCCGTGCTTGTAATGTAGATTATATGTTATATAAGGATAAGTTTGGTAGCTGAATCAGAGGCCCCTCTGCCTATGGCTAAAGTTATTCGACTGATCCCAGATAAGGGTTGGACTTTTAAGAGATATGTGACATTCTAGTAGGTATTACCTTTAAGCAACAAAAACTAGTGGAACTAGACTTCAGCTGCATAGGAATTAGGATGGATGGTTGAGCTATGCAATTTGGACCTCTTACTGACACTGGGAGTGATTAATAGTATTCAAACACTAGTTTCCGGGACATGCTGGCTTTTGTTTTGTTATTGAAACCTGTTAGTTGGAGCCATATAATGTGTATATAATCTTATTTTGCACCGGTATGATGTTTATGTATTTGTCAATGTTCTTGGTATAGATATGACATGCTAATGTGAGCGGCAATTTGATGGTCTATTAGGCCTTTTGGCTTTAAGATGTAGTGATTCATCTTAGTACTGCCTAATTGAAGTTGGATGGCTATTTGATCTCTGTAATTATTCTTCACTTTTTAGCTTTCAGTGCCTAAAAAAAATATTTCTCACTGTAATAGTTTATAGGCAATATTTCGGATATGCCCTGGTCGAGATGCTTTATGTGATATTTTACCCCTTTTGGTTGAGATTCCTACATATAGTACGAAGGGAATTGTTCTGCCACAAGCTCTTCAGTTTAGTATTGATTTTTTCTTGATGCATGCAAACCATAATTGGCTGGAACGCAATAGTAATGATAGTCAATATGCATCAAATTATCAGCTGCGAGAGCTCTAGTGAAAAGCCCAAACGGGAAAGGTATCCCAGTTTGTTTTTAAAATGGCATTGCTCTACTTTTATATTGTATTCATTTCAATTTTTCATTTTGAATTGTTATGAAGATTAAGAAAATTATTAAGATTGATAAAAATGTAACTAAAATTTATAAATAATATTTATAGTTATTTATTAATATTTATCTTATTATAAAGATATGTGAATAATTTATTAAAAATTTATAATTGTGAAAGTGCTTATTAACATTAGAATACGAACAATTAGAATAACATCACTTCAAAAAAGAAACATTAAGCAGAAACATTAAGCCGGCTTTTTTTTTTCTTTTGCAAATAAATGAATAAATAAAGCATAGGTCTGTAAACTTGAAAGATATTATTTCTTCAATTTTACTGTTCTTATGTTTAATTTTATTCACCTTTTAAAAAAAATTCTTCTGACTTCTCATTTAATCATATAAATAAGAATTTTTTTATTAATTTGTAATTAAATTTATAATTTAAATAATTTATTGATTATATTTTATATTATTATTAATTATATTGAACTTAAAATATATCAATCAATTTTAATTTTTTAAAAATAGATATTATTCAAACCTAACTCTAGTTCAAAAACAACATAAAAAACTTTTTTTTTTTAAATTACCTATATTTTAAATATAAGTAAATAAACTAAAATAGATTGTCTAACCAATTTTCTTTTTTCTCATCTTTTCTTCCACTAAAATTAACTCCTGAAGAAGAAAGGAGAGTTCCATTACGTGCTGTTACGGAGTTAGGATTTTAATTTTGGTATGGAGGAAATGAACTTTATAGCAGTTCTACCAAATCATTGACTGGCAAGAATTCTCAAGTAAGGAAATTCCAAACCTTACATAGTTTAGCGTTCAGGATCACACAACAAAAATTAAATTGTCTTGTTAATTAAACCTCAAATATGGTGCAACCGAATTCATTATCAGACCTACATTAGCTTATATTTTCGTCAAGAATGAACACTTTTAAGAAGCGTTCCGTTAACACAAGAAAAAGCCCGATAAAATAGGAAGGTCTATTTGAAATTAGAAGTCAGTTGGTATCAGCTGAGATATCTTGTTCCCAGGGACAAAAACTACTTTCCAAAGAAAATGCCTAATCAGCCGGAAGTATCAAAGACCAAGTCAAAATCAAGCTCTTGTTTTGCTTAGACGAGGGAGTGTTTCCAGGGGGAGTTTCAATTGTGGAGAAGTGGTAATCATGGATGTTATACAGAATGGGAAAATGGCTTAGAAATCTCCAATGCATAATGTTAATGTCAAAAAAAAGTATGACATATTAATTAGTAATTAAAATATTAATACATATAAAATGAATGTCACGAATGAAATAGACATTCAACTTTAAAAATCATTTATAATCCATAATGTCAACTACCAATGTTATTGTACACGTGTCATTTTGCTAATTGATGAATTTATTAAAAATAGTATTATTTATATTTATGTAGTTGAATCAGAATATCAAAAGATGATATTCTCCTTGATATTGTCAATAACATATCAACATATATCACGTCAATGCACTTGCATTGAAGAAAAAAATTTGATGACACATTTGACTTTGATGATGTGAAATAACTTTTGTTTACATTGATATTGTGCATTTGAGATGATCTTAATGGAGTTAGAGGATAAGAAACTAACCGGACTTATGATTTATAAATGGAGAGGACGAAGGGACAATGGACATTATCATAATCATTATCAACATAACAGCCAAATGCAATCCAGCTTTGTTTCTTCATTAGCCTTTTAGTTTCTTTATTCAACTTTGTTCTTCAAATTCAAAGCTTGTTTAGGCATAGTTCTAGCTTCTTCTTTTCTTGTTTTATTGCTTTCATTTTTGTTCTTAGTTCAAATCTAGGCTTTGCTTTGAATTTAGATGACAATCGGGTATAATTAGCTGATAGGCTTGTTATGTACAAGTTGAATTGCCCCAATCAAGTTCAATCCATGTCCACATATATTTTGAGTCCATTTTTAATTTCAATTTAAGTATTTTTTATTGAATTTGGAAACTTTCTATAATCATTTCAAGAATTCACTTTCTTTACAAAGGTTTCATGGACTTGGTGGCCTTAATTCTATTTAACCAATATTAGAAATTGTTTTGTGATCATCGAAATCTGTCTCCTTAACCAATTTGAGATTTATCTATTGTAGGTCTAAGTCTAGTGACTAGCTCCATTAGCTAATTACAATTTAAGTAGCGATAACACGTTCGAACCTCAAATAAAAACCCCTCAAGTTTACCTCTTCAATCAGATGGTGATTTTCTTCTTTTGCTTAAAATATGTAAGGCCTGATTTAGAAGTGAACGAACCAAACTGGAATGTCATCAATCAAAACCATTAATGGATGAATATTGGTCCGCTCTATGACACTTCTAATCGTACTGACTTAACAATGCAGAGGGGTGGTGATTGTTGTAACTTGCAAAACATAAGCATAATTGTATTTCATCTTCATATTTTTAAATGGCGAATGGTTATTGTAAGAATTTAATCATCTACTTTTTGGTCATTCAAAAAATATATTTTCAAAGTAAGAATGTATTTTGTAAATACTTTTGCTCGACTGTGTCTAAGGGGCAAAGCATTAACATGAGGCATTACTAAAATGTAATTCTTTTTTAAAGAATACATTCTACATATAAAATAAGGCAAAAACACATTTTAGAAATATGTTCTCTTTTTTCAACATGCACAAATCACTATCACTCTTAGAACATTTGCAATGGTCAATTAATAATTAGAATATCATTTCATATAATATTAAATAAATACGTCATTTTTAATGCATAAGTCAACAATCAATTGCATTACTCACATGTCATTCAAAATTGAGATATGTTTTTTTCATTAATTTGGTCAATATGTTACACGTGATATCAAAATATGATATTTCTGTTGATATTGTCATTAATATGTCAGTATAATTAATATCAAAATATGTATATTAAAAAATAAAAATTTAATGGTATTCTAAACTTCGTGATATACTTCTTTTGTCACTTATTTTAAAATTGAGATTGAAGGGATGAAGATGATTTAATAATGCAATAGGGGGTATTCAAAACGTAGAGATTTGATTCAGGATTTCCTTTACACCACTTGTGCTAGACATAAATTTGTGTGATGAACTAGGAAGAAAAAAGTGTCTTAAGATACTATTGGCAAAGAATAATGTCGGTGGAAATTTGAAGAGAATCTTGACTAATCAAAATTCACGAGTTTATATGATTTTGAATGTTTCTGTGAAGATTTCTACGACTATTTGGAGACAAAAAGGGTTCTTTGCCTCTTAATTTTCTAAGATGCTATAAATAGGCACATTAATAATTTATAATAAATAAAATAAGAAATAGTAATTCAGATTAAAAAAGAAGAAATAGTAATCAACATTTGGGTCGTTTTGTAAGATGGTCAATGATCCATCCAATCTTATCCTGCTTTTCCACACAAGAGGAGAAAACACAAAATTACTAACTAATTGGGACAAAAACTTTCGGGATGCCACTAAATTACACGTAGTAGCTAAGAGGAAATCAGTAAACTTGTTAAATTGTATTCTTTTATGTAATATATGGTATCTTTTTAAAGAGCAGAAATAATAGGAAGGAGAAAAAAAATATAGAAGGCAAGAAAATTTTGTTAAAAGACATATTTGAGGCAATAAGAAGGAGCAAGAAATGTTTCTTAAAGTACTAAAAAAATTTTAAAAAAGAATAATGACAGTATTACATATGTGTGTGTGTATAATACATATATTATATTTTATATGTACACATAATATTTTCTCAATCCAACATTAGATCAATATTCATTATTTTATATTGAAATTTCAAAAAAAAATATTAATTTTACTCAAATAAACATATTTTATATTTAAATTTTCACGAATAACCTTTCTAATTTGAAAAATTCTCATCTTATTAGAACATAAATCTCACTACCCGAATATGATAATTACCCTATTATAAAACAAAACTCACTTTAACTTTTTGTCTCAATTAGTTAAAAGGAGAATTCAGTTTCTATTTAAGGGGGGAGGGGGGCTAATGATACTAAAAGAACGTGAAAATTTTGATTAAGCAATGATAATAATTACAAAAAAAAAAAACAGTACAATGATTAACTCATGTAGCTTATTTTTTCCTTTTGCAAAAATTAAATTGTAAAATCCTGTTGGGCGAGGTAAACATGTCAGCACATAAAAACCTATAATATATCAATGTCTACTTTTTGGAGGTCTTAAAAATAATACTTTCTCAGCCCAAAATATAAATTTTTTTGAATAAATTATCTTTCAAAATAATATAATTTTTTATTACTTTTGAGGGGGTTTTATATGTAATTTCAATATTACCCCTGCTTTTAAATGGAAAGAGAGAAAATAAATAATTTAATTTACAATTTTTAAGAAAAAGTATAATATAATAAATAGAAGTATTTTAGAAATCTCCTTAATAAATGTAAAATGTTAAAAATATATTGTATTTTGAAATGGAAGGAGGAATAATATACCTACCTTGGGGGCGGGGACTCAACCCGAAAATACAAAACAGTGGAAAGAGGACTTGAGAAAAAGTGTTTGAGATGTCATGAAGAGGAGGACCGTTTATGTGACGTCCAAATTTACTGAAAAATAGTTAAACACATTGTTATTCTTGAATTGTCAAAACAAGTATGACAATGACACTTCCAATGGAACTTTTAATTGTGATAGTGTCATACCCCAACAAAAACACAATTCGTATCATTGTGATTACTCTCCATGAATATAATGTTTCACTTACTATTCCATACTTTGTCATATTAGATCAGTCTGAGGTTGATATAGTCTATTGCTCTTATTATTGCATTAAACAATTAATTTCAATCATTTTCTATCAACTTAAACTGTTATAATAAATGAAAATTTTATAAAGTATCAAAACAAGATGTTATGTGTTCAAATTTCTTGTCTACTCATCAAATAATTATGATCCATATATTAGATCACCCTTGAATTATATCATTTGATATTAACCATTCACTTATCACCTTCTTCAAACTAAATATTCTTTTCATCTATAAATATAAAACGTTAGAAGATATTAAACATTAATTAAAAATATTTTTTAGTTCCTAAAATATCTTTATCTATTCTGTATCTATTTTTATTTTTTGAATTTATTATTTACTCTTTATGAGATTATCTCTCCAAAAGAGTTATTAATATTAAAAATAATAGAAAAAATATTCCTAAAAAATAATAAAATATTTTATATTTAGAGAAATAACATATTACTTCTAACATTCTATATTTTGGAAGTGATAGAGCATATTTTTTAATTGTGTTGGGCTGAATGATGTTCAAATAAGATAGAGGTCTTATATTGTGCTTGCTTTTCCCTAGTAATTGGCAGTTGACAGAAAAATGACACTACTTATCCCTGTATAAAGGCAAAACCAATAGGCTATCTTGTTAATGGTGGTCCATAATTATAATTGAAAAGTTATACAGCCAATTATAATTGAAAATTCATTGGTTCTAAAAAAGCCTCCCTATGATTTAATGCCATTTTCCTGAGTCAAAATCAAGTCAGCTGCTAGTAGAATAATAGCAATATGCTTATTCTAATCCATTTTGTGGTGGTAGGTGAGTGAAAGATGACTATTGATTGATGAAACTAGCTCCAAATAAACGAAAAGCAAGCATTATTACTACCCAGTGGTTGTCTACATGGTTCCATAGGGTTCCACCTCCTGAAGTGATCTTTTGATATTTGATAATGACAGCTAGTAAATATTCAATATCTTTCAAAATGATTCTTATTTTAGACTATTACACACTTATTAAAAATAATATTAATTTTAATATTAATTTTTAAATTTACTTGTAATTAATATTCTAAATAAATCTCGCATTACCTCTTTTCAAATTAATAATCACAATCATATATTATCTCCTCTTAAATATAGATAAAATTAGATAATAATAATGATTGATCCTAGAAATATATTTATTTTGAAATTGATTGAGTATTTTAAAGTCCAATAGAAGACAGTTGTTATCATAAAGGAATTAGGATAAGGAATGGCACGAATTTGATGAAGACTAAATTATTTCACAATTACTTAGTATAGCAATTATTTTCTCTCTATCAAAATAAATGATTGTTTTAGTCATTTGCATAAATATGAAAAATGTTAAAAATTATGGTACAAGTTTTAGTATTCAATTCTAAAATTACCTTTAATAAATACTTTAATCAATCTCTTTGTTTTTCTCTCTAAATTATTCATTCTCATCCTCTCGTCACTTAAATAGAAATAAAATTAAAAAATATTAATCATTTAATGCATAAAAATGTGTAAAAAGTTAAATATTTTGAACCAAAATAAAAGACTCAAAATGACTTATTAGTGGTACGATAAATTCTCGACAATAAGTGGCAGCCATTCATCATAAAGGAAGAGATAAAAAAAGAATTGCATAAGTTTAGTGAAAACAATGTTCCTTAGCTAATGCTTAGCTAGTAGTTGCATTTGTATTGAATAAGAAGAGTTTGATGATTCTTAAAAACCACATCCACATATGTAAAAATCACACTTTTCCATACTTGAATAATTTTGGATTGATTTTTGAACAATCTTCTTGGTGATATCTAATAAGAAATGGTTATTTAGTGATAAGAAAATTGATAGATTGATTTTCTCTTGTTGTTCTTGACTCGACTTATCGCTCATTATAATATTGAAATTGAAGTATCAAACACTTCAACAAAGACAAAGTAACTTTCACTAAAAAGATTTAAGCCTTGACCACAATTGGAAAATGGAACAATCTAATCTTCATAATATCTCATAGAATTGAAAAAATAAAACAAATAAAAATAGAAGGAATATAGTTCGCGAATAGTATAATTAATCTCATTCTCATATATTTTTGTCCAATTTAAATGATTTTTTAACTATTAAGCAACTCTTTGAAATCCTTACTTTGTGGAGTAACATTTTAGTTTATGGTTCAACAAAGAATACCAATCTTCAATAGACATGTCTTAGTGGGGCGAAAAAAATATAAAATTGTTTGAAATAAAGCAGTTCATATTTGTGGGATTTCTTAAGTTCAGAAGTTATTATTAAGCCATCTTTGACATAATTTTTACAACACATAAGTTTAATCACTAATGTATATACAATATATTCTATAAGTCCATATGTATCTCAAACAATTATAGAAAAATGAGAAGTATATATATACATCATATATAGCCTTTCAAAACTGAATTAAAAAAATATAAGCGAAAAAGAAACTAAAAAGAATGGATGAAAATAAAAGTGAAAATTGAAGGGGATAATAAATAATTTGTATATTATATTTGCTCCCGTAAAAAAAATGAAAGAAAAAACATTCTTGCAATGTAGGCACAAACTCCTAAATATTGGAAATTTCAAGTTTTCAAAAAAACAAAAAAAAATGAAAAGAGTTGTAGTTTTAGGAAAACCTTCTGGAATCCCCACCAAAGGCTTCAAACTATAGCCACAATTGGAGCTATATAACTCTGAACCAAGTTTTAATATTTTAAATTTAGTCATTTATTATTCAAACAGTATTCAAGTTCCTTCAATTACTAATTTGATTTAATTTTTTAGTTCGATGTTGTCCGTTTACTATATTGTGAAATTTGAATTTCATTTGTGCCCATTCATTTAGTTTTACTAATTGAGTTCAAGGCATTCAATTAACCAAAGTTTGAGTTTGTTTATCATATATTATATAATAAATATATAAATAATTAATAGTATATATTTAGTATAAATATAAAAAAAACATATTATATTAATTACATTGTTCACAAAAAACAAAAATAAAAAATCGTGAACATGCTTGTGTTCATTTGAATATTAATGAAGTTAAAGTTATAGATTGAATTCAAATCAACTTGAATACAAACGCGCTTTAAACAAATACAACCAACCTCGAATAAGCTTTATTTGCAAAAGTGTGCTTAGATAAGATAGTTTTGAATTATTAATACATTTTAAAATGAAATCATTTAAAAAGACACATTTAAAAATTCAAAAATTTAAAATTATTTGTTTGAAACTTTAAAATTTTAAAATTGAATATTTGTGAAAAATTGAAATTCAGATAATAAATTTTGAAATAGTTAAACTTCGTAAAAATAATTATCATTGAATTTCAATATTTTTGAGCAAACTGCAATTTTCTTTTCGAAATACATAACAATTTCCATGAACATAATTCAAATACATGGCATTAATCATAAGTGAGATCATTTTGCTAATTATGTTGCATCAACTTATCTAGAAAACCACAATTGAAAATTTAATCAAGATGCTTTTATTTTTAATTTCTTTAAAAAAATCTCAATTTATCGTACAAAGTTGGAATTGTATTTTTATCATTTAGACAATATTTGATCTAAATCACATGCATATGCTTCTAAAATTTTTGAAATTCTATATTTTTTTTATAAGAATATTTTAAAATACTATTTTGTTCCTTTTTTTGTCCAAATTATAATTTTTCAATTCTGTTTTAGAATGCATTCTTAAAATGAACATATTTCATCCAAAATTTCATAAATAATTTCTTTAATTTGTAAAATTCACATTTCATTAACAATTATAGTCTCATTACTAATTACATTAATAAGAAGTTCATTAGTTTATTTATTCGTAATGTTCATGTTCAACTAGTTTATTTTTACATATGTTATATAAAAATAATATATAATATATAATATAAATGTGTATAAAAATAATATAAAATATTATATATTAATTATAATTTTTTTTCGAATATTCAAATTATTCACGAACAAAACTTGTATTCATTTGATTACTAAACAAACAAATTTTCATATTCAAGCTCGGTTCATTTAATAAATGAACACCAATGAGCACGAGTTCAAGTGCACCTCTAATCTTATAATGAGTTTGTACTCATCTTCTTTGAGGCCAAAATTGAAGTCTATTTCTCATTTTTTGGGTGTCTTATTATTTTGAATCAATAGACGTGTCATGTGTAGAGTTGGCAAATCGGGGCAATCCGACCTAGTTCGGTTGGCCAAGGAGGAAAATCGAGCTCAAAATATTTTCAAGTTTGAAACTGAACCCGTCAAAAAATAATGTCATTTTGACGTTTTTTTAGTGGGGCAATTTAACCTAGATAAAAAAATTGACCAGAAATGGCTTGGCTTGACACAAGGAAGAAAATCGAATCGGTCAAGATCGAATTTTTTGGGTTTACATTTTAAGCCCCAACTCTACTCCAAACCTGGGTTGACCCAACCCACCCCTAATCATACGTAGGGATGTCAATGGGGCGAAGCGGGGCCGGAGTCCCCTACCTCCGACCCCGACTCCGCTTTAGAACACCCGTCCCCGCCCCCAATTCAGCTTCGTTTTGACCCCGTTTTGACCCCTGTTTGACCTCCTGTTTGACCCCTGTTTGACTCCACTTCAATTTTTAATTTTTTTTTTTAAAAAACCTATTTCATCATACCACTAAAATCTAAAATATTCCATCATAGTAAACTAGAAATATTAAGGTACAAGCTCATTTAAACATGTCTGTCTCATACTAAAATTTTTTAAAAAATAAAGCTTCCAAGCTAAAAACTTCAAATACAAAATAATGAAATATTTCATATATCGAATACAATCACTAATATAAATATAAATCATTATCCTTAAAAACTATAAATTATAAGCAATTTTCCAAAATTCAGCTTTCACTCTTCAATTCAGCACATGCCCTTCCATGCAATGAGATTCTTATAGTTAGATATATAGTTATTATATAATTTATGGTCACATATTTTTTTTATATTCATATATAGTTAATAATGTAACTCATAATTAGTTAGGTATATAGTTAATATTATAAACTTATTTAAATAAATATAATTAATAATATAATTTATAGTTACATAGTTTTTTTTAATCATCACATATATATATATAACTATTTTAAGTATATCGTTAATATTATAAACTTATTTAAATTAATATAGTTAACTATATAATTTATAGTTATATAGTTTTTTTTAATCTTCACATATAATTCATGGTTAATAATATGATTCATAATTACTTAGTCAATAATATAAACTCATTTTAATCTACATAGTTAATACTATAAACTCATTTACTCAATACAGTTAATAATATAATTCATAGTTAGTTAAGTATATATTTAATAATATAAACTCATTTAAATCAATATAGTTAATAATCATAGTTACATAGTTCTTTTAATGTTCATATATAGTTACATAAATAATAATATAACTATTTTAATTTACATTCTTAATAATATGATTCATAATTACTTAGTCAATAATATAAACTCATTTTAATCTACATAGTTAATAATATAAACTCATTGAATCAATACAGTTAATAATATAATTCATAGTTAGTTAAGTATATATTTAATAATATAAACTCATTTAAATCAATATAGTTAATAATCATAGTTTCATAGTTCTTTTAATGTTCATATATAGTTACATAAATAATAATATAACTATTTTAATTTACATTCTTAATAATATGATTCATAATTACTTAGTCAATAATATAAACTCATTTTAATCTACATAGTTAATAATATAAACTCATTGAATCAATACAGTTAATAATATAATTCATAGTTAGTTAAGTATATATTTAATAATATAAACTCATTTAAATCAATATAGTTAATAATCATAGTTTCATAGTTCTTTTAATGTTCATATATAGTTACATAAATAAAATAATATAACTATTTTAATTTACATTCTTAATAATATGATTCATAATTACTTATTCAATAATATAAACTCATTTTAATCTACATAGTTAATAATATAAACTTATAGTTAGTTAGGTATTGTAAACTCCTTTAATAATATAACTCAATTTATTTTAAATTTTTTTTAAAGTAACCAAATGGATAAAATTGTTTTTTTTTAAAAAAAATACTATGAATAAAATAGTATTTTTATTAGAGATGTTGAAGCCGAAGTCGGGGATTCGTCTTCATGAATCCACGCGGGGATTCAGTGGGGAAAAATCAATCCCCGCCCTCGCCCCCGCCCCGCTAATCCCCACATTTTATAACCCGCCCCGCCTCCACCCCCACTGAAGTCGGGGAATCTTGAATCCCAACGGGGCGGGGCGAATCAAATCCCCAATAATCCCCGCTTCATTGACATCCCTAATCATAAGCCTTTATTCTAGTGGTGTAAATTAAATAATTGTCAACTAACATCAATTTGTATGAGTGGTTCACCACTCTCATCCTGGAAATTGAGACATTATATTGGCTAACACTTTACTTTTTTATGAGCTATTACGGTGAAATCAGAGATTAGTATGAGCATTGTGTAGTACTTCAAAGAAGTCGTTTGATTGGATTCTGCTCCCATGATACCTCGTAATCAGAAGAAAAAAAAAATCGTTGCATTTATATAAGTTGGTTTAGCTCATTCATTATCTTCTTAATAAAAAAAATTCTAAAGAAATCATTGCATTTTGTAGGGATTGAAAAACTTATATAACTTGAAGTCTCACCTTTTTTGTATTAATTATTTTAATAAATAGTATATGTCCATCTAATTCTTGCAGTGGCTTAAATTAAAAATAAGAGGAAAAAATCACATTTTGGAGTAATTGAAAAATTGATACTTTTTCCATTAAAATTTGAATGTCTTATTTTGACTTTTTTAAAAAATTAAAGGAAGTCTTTTTTAAAAAATTAAAGGAAGACTTTTTTAAATATTTTTCTGCGCTTGATGTACGCTTAATCCCATGGCATAAATTCATAAATTGATCAAATATGCCTGTAACTAACCAAACCACAAACTTGCTGGTAAAGTGAAGGTTAAATGATCAAGTCCAAATTGTGTTTACTTTTGAATTTTTTTTGTGACGTACTTACGTGTACTTTATTATATCTAACTTCAATTATTGAGATGGAATCGAGAATACGTGGACATGAACATGGGAATCTTTGTTGTTGGTTTTGGATAAATACAAGAACGTCCTAAAGTACACCGTCTTGTCCAACCATGGTACTTTGCAACTTGCCATTATTTAAAGCTGTTCAACAAAATTATTAATAATAAACAAAAAAAATTTGTTAAACAAAGATAGTAAATATTACAAGTAGCCGTGTAAGACATAAATTTCCTTGATTTAGAATATAATGTTAGCAAAGAGACAACATTTGCTGAGTTGGATTGTAGGACACGATCTATAGGCTATACCAATCTAGAAAATGCTAATTGTTTATTTATAAAAAAAATTTAAAAAACATTTAATTGAAATAAGATGGTTCAAATAAAATAATAGATATTTAACATCTTTGACTATTGTCTCAAATCAAATCTTAAAAAGCATACCTAATTAAAATACAGTACAGTTTCTTTTTTTTTTTTAGAAAAAAATATGACAAAAAAAGTAAATCAAATTAATAATAGTAGATCACATAATGAACAGGAATTCTGATGGAGATTATTCATAAAAGAATTATTTAATTTGTAGCTTAAAATGTTTTGATTCCATTTTTGAAGTTTTTCTTTTTCTTTCTCAAAGTTTCAAACAAAAATATGAATTTAAAAAACATATTTTTGTGTTAATCTTTCTTAGACAATGATTAGATTTTCACGTGTTATTTAATGCTGTAGTGCCCAAATGCCAACTTGTCAACTTATCTCATGACATTTTTAATTTCGATTTTGTACTGCTTAGGCAGCCTAACTCCCAGAATCAGCATGAACGGAACGACAGGCCAGTCTACATATCACACTTTATATATCTATCTATAATATTTATGTAGTCATAATACATAATTGTTTATTATGTAATTCAAACCATAAAAAACCTTGTACTAGAAGAGTAAATAAGGAAAAAATGTAATATTTAGTTCCCAAACAATTTTCAATATTTAGTTTAGGTCCCAATTCTTTAATTTTCTTCTTGAAGATCCCCAAACAATTTCGAGTGCCACTGAAGGTCCTTCCGACTTCTTTTTTTGTCGTAATCCAGCAAACTTCTTTGAAAAATGGATTTTTTTTGAGGGGAAAATAGTCATTCAATTTTTCCCTCAAAATATTACTATTCGCCTCAATATATTAATTTTTCATTTTAAATTTTGTAATACTTAAATAAAAATTTATTTAAAAGACTTTCAAATTTAATAATGGAGATCAGATAAAAAATCAAAATGTAAGGAAAATAAGTCAAATTAGTAATGTGCCTTTTTTCTTGCTATTAAAACCCAAATTTATAGAAAATTATTAATTTTCAAAATTGGTGTATTTTCCAATATTCATATAAGACGCATGTAAATAAATTCTAATTAAGATGCATGAAAAAGTGAATGACTATTTTGCCCTCAAAAAATTGTCAAAAATACATTTTTCAAAGAAGTTTGCTGGATTCAGGCAAAAAAGAAGCCGAAAGGACCTTTAGTGGCACTCGAAATTTGTTTGGAAATCTTTAAGAAGAAAATTAAAGAATTGGGACCTAGACTAAAAATAAAAAATTGTTTGGGGATTTATTATAACATTTTTCCAGTAAATAATTTAGATATTTGTTACCGTCCTATAAACTTTCACATAAAAAGCAAATTTACGAATGTCATATAAAATAGATATATGTATTTACTATTAATTTAAAATATCTTTTTAATTTTAATTATATATACTCAAATGTTCGTGTATAATTATTCTTTTATATATGAGAGTGGGAAATACATAACAAGTAAGTAGACCCAATATAGACCATATGAGTAGATTTTGAATCATCCTTGATGTCCTCACAACTCATACTTGATCCGTGAATTTGGATAATTGATTGAAGCTTGAAAAATCTATAGATAATTTTTTCTATTGTATAATAATTAACTAGAAAATAATAAGGGTTTGAGTGTTTTCTGTTTTATAGGAAATGTGCTTAAAGATAACAAACAACATATTAGTAAAATGTCTATTTTTTATTTCATACAATAACTTAAAGAGAGACTTTAACTTTAAAACTTAATAAATTATTCTTGTTATAAATGTAGTTAATGATGGAATAACATCAATTAGTAAAATGTAAATTTTTAAGATTGTTAGTGCACTTTATGTGTAAAAATAATATTTATTTTTTAAAAAATGAATATTAAATTTTACATATTAAAAAATACAAATGTACAATTATGAATAATAAGAGTATTATTTATCCTTTTACATTAAAAAAATGGAAGATGATCGCTATGTGAGCCCTTAGGTTTGAGAGAGAAGTAAAAAACGATAAGAAGGAAGGAAGATGGGTAAAAAAAATGAAATTTTAAGTTTGAAAGATTATTGATTTTAAGCTCTAAACTATTTTTTATTTGTAGTTATGGACGTTAGGAAAAAAGAAGAAAAAAAGGTTTAAAAAGCTATGTATATATATATATATATATATATATTGAAGTAAATAAATATTGAAAACATATTGATATACTTCAAACTTTATTTATCATACGATCACTTTCAAAATTTATCTCAAATCTAAGTTTAAGATGTTGATTGTTTTTCAAGAGAGGGTTAAGGGAGCAATATAACTTTATTTAAGAAAAACATACATTTAATAGTTTAAAATGAAAATATAAATATTTAACCTTGAATTTAGCTAGTATTTAAAAACATGACAGCTATACATTGCACTTCCAAATTACAAAATTAATCCTAACCTATCTTCCAAACTTTATCTTTTCTTCTTGTCCTCTCTTAAACACCAAAACGTAGGCAATTGCTTATTTGATTTTTTCGATATTTCATCCATTTTTTCTTTTCAAAAACACATCTAAAGTTAAATATTCTCATTCTACAATGTTTATCTTTGTATCTACTTACATTTAACATTTTTTAAAAATGTATGCTTTAAATGTCTTTTTTAGGAATGAAAAAAATACATAGATATGTTAAATTTGTGTAAAATGAGTTGTATTATGTTGGATAATGATTGAATTGTGTTGTGCTATCATTTTATATTTAGATTTTTATTGAAAATTGGGTTAAAAAAATGGAATTTGGAGTGGTGATGCAATATGGGTGTGTTCGGATGAAGAATTCCGAGCATACATGCACAATGGCTAGAATGCAATATGTAGTTAAAAAATACTAAATTTAATTTGATTCTTCTCTATTTGTATATGATACATATACGTAAGACACTCATAAAGCTATATTGAGGATTTTTTAAGGAGAAAAATAAGATAAAATATGGTGAGACAAAAAAAAAGAAGAAGAAGGGTGCAATATTTGTAATAGGAGTGTTGTATTTAACAACCCCTTTTAAAAAACCTCAAAACTATATACATCAATCGGCATCATCCTTGCAAAACACTCCAAAAAAGAAGTCCCAATCCAATATTATCTAACATTTTTGGCCTTATCACTCCAAATATCAATAATATTTTACCACATTTTTAGTTCCATTCGCAAAAGCACGTTGTCATATCAAGCATTGCCCTCCCCACTTATCTCTTTGCCCCTCATATAAGTTCCCTTCATTTTTTCCTTTCAAGAAAACCAAAAATTCAAAATCTCCCCCATATTCTTCCAAATATTTTTCACAAATGCCCTTCTCTGATCTCTCTCTCTCCCCGTATGTCACGTGTGTCCCCACCCTCTCTTTCTTTCACCTTCTCTCTCTAAATCCAACTCTCTCTCTCTCTCTCTCTCTATAAATCTCACCCTATCTTGCCATCATCAATACATACACACAGTTCTCTCCAAACACATTGTTGATCAGAGCTTTGAGTTCTAGGTTTAGATAATCTCTGTGTTAGTTTATATATTGATAGGACAAAGGTGTTGGAGTGATTGTTGGTGGAGGCGGCGGCGTTGCGGCGGCGGAGGTGGTGGTAGTGTAAGGAGAGGCGGTGCTGTATGTCAGTAGATAACTATACACAGCTTTGCGGTGGATTTGGATTGGCTGAACTTGCGAATCAATTACAATGGCCGCAACTTCGGAAAAGGCGACGTCTTCGTCTTCTACTTCCTGTCACCCTGTTGATTCCTCCGTCATTCGCCGTGAGGCTTCTTCCGCTTCTGCCATCGTGCAGAATTGGACTGAGGATAAACAGGGAAAGAAATCTGCGGTGGCATCCTTGATTCGGACTGAACCTTCGTCGAATGCCACCACGAAAGGTGGTCCTCTCTGTCTTTCTGTCTTTTTTCTTGCTTTGCGCGCGCGGAAATTGGACTGTATCTCTGTATGATTACGATTTACAGGCGTATATACACAGATATGCAGATACATTTGAAAATTTAACTGTATGTACCTTGTATAAATTTCATGTTATGTTCATATACAGATATGACACCCGATATTATTGCTTTTATACTGCTCTCTGCTTTTTGGTATTCATCAAACATTTATAAATATGTTTGCGGCTAACAATTTTGTCTCTCGATTTGCATAAATTCATTCAGTCTGTAGTTGTATATGGAATATTCGGTAGTGATATGAATTATTTTAATCTTGGATCTCGAAGTGGTGGTTTGCTGAAATACAGTGACTTTTGTATTTAATTTTCTTGTTCCAGATTGTTTATTTTATTGTATGTTTGTATTTGTCAATTTTTTTACTGGGTTGCAATAATTTCTGGGGGTACTACAGAAAAAGAAAAAGGACACGAGGTGAGGCTTCTTGTACCTTTTGATTGAAGTGTTTATCTCTTTCCCTAATTGAATAGTCCCTGTAAATAAGTTCTAGTTTTATAAGTTTGCTAAAACTGAGTAGTAACCAATTAGTTTCTATCCTTGATTTATTCACTTGCTTGTGATATTGATACTTTTTATCTATTTACTTCTTTTCTAGCTTTACGTTTTGAGGAAAGGAATATCGCTCCTGTTCTTGTGATGATGATGAAATATGCATTTATAAACTATCAGTTACAATTAGGAAAAGAATAATTGTGTTTCTCGTTAGAATATATGTCTGCATGTTTTCTATAGGAAAGTGCTGTAGTTATGTATGTTAACATAGATACGAAGGAATGTGGAATATTGAGGTGCAGAAGCTAGAGCCTAGACTTGTTATGTATGTATATGGAAAAAAATTTGCTGTTCATTTTATGAGGTATATTTTATGTGCATACTCTTTGTCCTTTGGTGGTTAGCATCTTATGTTTTTCGAGATACAAGAAGGATTTAAATATTTCTTTCTCTTTGGGGCCTGGCAGTCACAAGCTTGGTTGCTCTTAAGGCTCCTGGTATTTGCTAGCTAAGTGTGCCACTAATTACTAAAATTTTGATGAAACTTGTGAAATCAGGAGCTCATTGTCTCTAGTAACACCTTGCTCATTCTCTGGGTAGATAATTTCTTTATTTATATTTTATGTGATAAGATATGTGTGCTTGCTAGAGGATATATTCCCCCTAAAATCTATATGGTTGTTCCTCTGAACCATAGTTTGCTATGTAATATGTTTGAAAAACCTTCCTTTCTGTGCGTAAACCACTCCTTGTGCTGTCTGTGGAATTGGCTAGTAGTGAAGTTAGATGCTGTCCTACTTTTAAATATTGTGAAAGTAAACCAATTTGTAAGTTATCTTACCACAATAAGATAAACGACGCTTTTAAAGTGTTGTTTTGCATTACAATTTGTTTAATTTTAACAGAAGATTTGGACTTGCAGGCTTATGATGCCTTTTTTTCATGGTAGTGCTAAGTCATTTGATATAATGATGATTTGTCTGTCCAGGACTTCCAAACATGCTAAGGGCCCAGACTTGCCATCCTTTGGACCCCTTAACTGTTGCTGAAATCTCAGTTGCTGTTGCAACTGTCCGTGCAGCTGGTGCCACCCCTGAGGTGCTAATATATCTTTTACAGTTTTGTTTTTCCTTTCTTCTCATAGAAATCTATAGTAGCCAGTAGAAGTACTTCTAAAGCCTTTTTGCCTATTGCCTATGTTAGTTATTCGGTCAGGAGGTAGATAGTTTGAGTTACTACTTTTATGCCTATTATCAATCTTCTGTAATATTCAGGTATTTAGTTAGAGATAGTATGAGATTTATGGAAGTGGTACTCTTGGAACCAGAAAAAAGTGTGTTGCCCTGGCTGATGCTTATTTCTTTCCGCCTTTCCAACCTTCGTTGATTACCAGAACAAAAGGAGGGCCTTCAATTCCCAGTAAGCTTCCACCAAGGCGAGCTCGACTTGTTGTTTACAATAAAAAGTCAAATGGGACAAGTTTGTGGATTGTTGAACTAACTGAGGTCCATGCTACCACTAGAGGTGGACACCACAGGGGAAAGGTTATCTCATCAACAGTTGTTGCAGATGTTCAGCCACCCATGGTATTCACTAAGTTTTGCTTTTATGCAATCTTTTGTCCTTCCACATGTATTTGCAGATTAAGTAGTTAGCAAGTTCTTTGTGATTGCATTTCTTGGTTTCTTGTATGGCTTCAATGAGTATATGAGGGGTAGAAGGATGTATCCGTATTTAGGCTAGAGAGGTAATACTCTAATTAATTGTATATTGCTGGATATGTTTTCAGAACATTTGAGATGGACCATACTTTTCAATGCAAATTCAAATTATTACGTACGTCCTATGCTTGTAGTCTAACCATGTAATGGAGACGCTATTACTCATGAAAATTTTATCCTTTATATGGAAATTTTAACTCCTTTATTACAGGCACTTTGATCTTATTTTTAAAATTAATATTCGTAATTACAGGATGCTGTGGAGTACGCTGAATGTGAAGCAGTTGTTAAAGACTATCCTCCATTTAGGGATGCTATGAAGAAGAGGGGCATTGATGATATGGATCTTGTGATGGTTGATGCTTGGTTAGCTATATATTCACCTTTTATTTATACTTCTCTCCATGTGGATTATTATAAAAATTACCTTTGAAATTGACTATAATATGCTTTGACAGGTGTGTTGGCTATCATAGTGATGCAGATGCTCCCAGTCGCAGGCTCGCTAAACCTCTTATATTTTGTAGAACAGAGAGTGACTGCCCCATGGAAAATGGTTATGCACGCCCTGTTGAAGGAATTCATGTTGTTGTTGATATGCAAAATATGGTGGTGATTGAGTTTGAAGACCGTAAACTGGTTCCCTTGCCTCCAGCTGATCCACTGAGGAATTATACTCCTGGTGAGACAAGAGGAGGGGTTGACCGAAGTGATGTGAACCCCTGCAAATCATTCAGCCTGAGGGTCCAAGCTTTCGTGTTAGTGGACACTATGTTGAGTGGCAAAAGGTATATCTTGTTTGGTTGTTTGAGTTGGCTATGTAATGTTATACATCACAGAATTTAATTTGAAGAGAGACTATGTTTCAATTGTGCAGTGGAACTTTCGAGTTGGTTTCACTCCAAGAGAGGGCTTAGTTATACATTCTGTTGCTTATGTTGATGGTAGTCGAGGTAGAAGACCTATAGCTCATAGGTTGAGCTTTGTGGAGATGGTTGTCCCCTATGGGGATCCAAATGATCCACATTATAGAAAAAATGCATTTGATGCTGGGGAAGATGGCCTTGGAAGAATGCTCCTCTCTTAAGAAGGTTTGAAGATATCCCTAATTGCTGCTCTTTTTTGGGTTTCCTAAGTTGGTGTTCAATACTTCTCTTTGGTAGCAAATGCTAACCCAAGACAGAAAAAGTTTCATTTCAGGGATGTGATTGCTTAGGATATATCAAGTACTTCGATGCTCACTTCACTAATTTTACGGGGGGTGTTGAAACTATTGAAAACTGTGTCTGCTTGCATGAAGAAGATCATGGAATCTTATGGAAACATCAAGACTGGAGAACTGGTCTGGCAGAAGTTCGTAGATCAAGACGTCTCACAGCTTCTTTTATCTGCACTGTAGCTAATTATGAATATGGATTTTACTGGCATTTTTATCAGGTAAGTTGGCATTTGGGATAATGATAGCAATTTGTATGCATTTAATTTTTGTGAAATGAATGCAATTTGTGCTAAAACAAAATCAATTAATTTGGGCAGGGTAGCATCTGCTATATTTACTCTATATTGCTAGCAAGATATGAAATCTTATTCTAGCTTATAGTACTTGTGTGTACAAGTAGTGAGCCTGTGACTCAAGAGAGGGAGAATAGAAGATGATGGTAAAAATGAAGATAATACACATAAGCATAAGTGCAGAAAAAAGAGAAGTGCACTAGTGCATGTTGTTGCTCTACTCCTGTTGCACTTAGATAATGTTAGAGAGCTTGCAACTGATGGCTGGTTTTTTGGCTTGAAATACTACTACTAGCTTTTTCTTTTGAAAACTTTTGTGAGCTTATGCTGAGTCTTTCGGTTTCATCTTG
>SRSM01000631.1:40000-42500 GCA_019593545.1 Apocynum venetum | reverse complement strand
CGCCTAGATTTTTGCCCAGCGTTATTTCACCGTCTTCCTAGTAAATGGCCAAGCGTTGCCTCATTGTATGCCTACGAATTGGCCACCAATGGCCTAGTCCTTGGCTAAGGATGGCATAGTCATGTTGCACCTTGTCCCTATTGGTTGGCCAATAGATCCCTGACCGTGTGCCTGTGATTTGCCCAATGATGCCCACGAGTGTGCCTAGTAGTTGGCCAAGTGATTGGCCTAATCATGTCACCATGTGCCTAGATATTGGCCAAGGATGGCCAAGTAAATGGACAAGTGTTGCCCCAACGTGCGCATAGATTTTGGCCCAAAATGGCCTAGGCAACTAGGCGCAGCTGGGCGCAGGGTGGGCGGAGGCTTGCGGGCACGACTGGGCGCATCGGGCGGGCACCACTGGGCGAAGGCCCGGGCATCGCTAGGCGCAGGCGTGCGGGCACAGATGGGCGCGGGCATCGCAGGGCGCGGGCGCGCGGGCATCGAGGGGCGCAGGCGCGGGCACAGGAGGGCGCAGGCGCGCGGTCCCCCTCGGGCGCGGGCACCAATGGGCGCAGGCGCGCGGGCACCCTCGGGCGCTGGCGTGGGCACCCTCGGGCGCGGGCGCGTGCTCCGCTGGGCGCAGGCGCGCGGGCACCCTCGGGCGCGGGTGCGCGGGCATCGCGGGGCGCAGGCAAGGGCACCGCTGGGCGCAGGCAAGGGCACAGATGGGCGCGGGCACCCTCGGGCGCTGGCAGCGCCGGGCGCAGGCGCGCTGGCACCATCAGGTGCGGGCGCGGGCATCATATAGGCGCATGGGCGCGGGCACCTAGATTTTTGCCGAGCGTTATTTCACGGTGTGCCTAGTAAATGGCCAAGCGTTGCCTCATCGTGTGCCTATCGGTTGCCCAAGTGTTGCCCAAACGTGTTCTCGAATTTTGAGCAACCGTTGCTTCACCGTGTGCCTAGAGTTTGGCCAAGAATGGCATAGTGGTCGGTCAAGTGGTGCCTCAACATGTGCCTAGTGATTGACCAAGTGATGCTTCCTCAACGTGTGGCTAATGATTAGATGGCCTAGAGGTTGGCCAAGGGATTGACAACCACGTGCCTAGATATTGGCCTAAGATTTCTAGTGATTGGCCAAGTGAAACCTCACAATGTGTCTCGTGGGTGTCCAAAGAAGGCCAAGTGAAACCGCAAAATGTGCTAGAAATTGGTCAATCTTGGCCTAGTGGTTGGGCAATTAATGCCCACTTGATTGTGTGCCAAGTGGATAGCCCAGTGATGCCTCACCTCCCCATGTGCCTAGAAATTGGACAAGAGGTTGGCCAAGTGAAGGCGCACCATGGGCCTAAATATTGTCCAAAGATGGCCTGGTAATTGAACAAGTGATACCTCACAATGTGCCTACGACTTGGCCAATTAATACCGTGTGCCTAGTGGTTCGCCAATTGATGCCTGAGAGTGTGCCTGTAGTTGGCCAAGTGATGCCTCAACGTGTGCCTATGAGTTGGCCAAGTGGTGCCTCAACGTGTCCCTAGTTGTTGGCCAAGTGGTGCCTCAGCGTGTGCCTAGAGCTTGCCCAAGTGATTGCCTAATGATTGGCCTAATCATGTCACCATGTGCCTAGAAATTGGCCCAAGGACGGTCTAGTAAATGGCCAAGGGATGCAGCAGCATGTGCCATGAAAAACACCCCAAGATGGCGGAGGCAACTGGGCGCATGCGGGCATCGCAGGGCGTAGGCGCGGGCACCGCTGGGCGCAGGCGCGCAGGCACCCTCGGGCGCGGGCGCGCGGGCATCGCAGGGCGCAAGGGCGGGCACCAATGGGCGCAGGCGCGCGGGCATCGCGGGGCGCGGGCGCGGGCATCGCGGGGCGCAGGCACCCTCGGGCGCGGCGCGCGGGCACCCTCGGGCGGGGGCGCAGGCGCGGGCACCGCTGGGCGCAGGCACCCACGGGGGCGGGCGCGCGGGCATCGCGGGGCGCAGGTGCGGGCACCGCTGGGCGCAGGCGCGCGGTCACCCTCGGGCGCGGGCGCGCGGGCATCGCGGGGCGCAGGCGCGCGGGCACCCTCGGGCGCGGGCGCGCGGTCACCCTCGGGCGCGGGCGCGGGCACTGCTGGGCGCAGGCGCAGGCACCCCTGGGCGCCACTGCCCATGCTCGGATTTCTCGAAAACGCATGTCTTCGGGTTCGTTAAAAATAATATAAAAATATAGCTTGATCCTATGCATCATAATGTAGCTACCATGCGTTTTGTAGCCACAAATACATCAGTTTGGTATGATTTTAAATTTCCCGACCGATAATTAAAAAAAAATAAAAAATCATTTTCCGCTATTGAAAAAATTGAAACAAAAATTCCTAGTCATTCTATACATAATGATGATCATTCGTGCAAAATTTCATGCTTAGATCATCTCTGGATAATGAGATATAAATTCGACAAAATTTTCCCACCTGCTCGGAAAATGAGTATCTACTGCTACAGCTTGAGAAAAAGTTGCCAGGACTATATT
>SRSM01000631.1:32500-35000 GCA_019593545.1 Apocynum venetum | reverse complement strand
TTACAGCACACTGCAGGGAGGATGTGAACCAAGAAGGTCCTGCAAGAACTCTATCTATCTTGGTCCAAACGGTATTATTGGACCAAGTATAGAAGCATCCAGTAAATGGGAGATCAGCTAGGCCAAGTTTAGAGCAGCAAGCACTGAAGTCTTGAAATTCATAAGGGGTAGCAGCCCTTCCATTCCATCGATCCTTTGGCTTAAGTATGGAATTGAAATCGCCAAGAAGAAGCCAAGGGTGCAGAACACCTTGGCTAATAATATGCAACTGGTCCCATAGAGGTTTCCGGGCTGAAATTGAATGCAATCCATATATGAAGGAAAGTTCAACAAGTTGGCCAGAAGTTTTACACTTTGCAGTACAATGAATCACTTGTTCAAAGATCTTCACAGCATTCACATAAACTTTATTAGCATCCCACAATAGCAAAATTCGGCCTCCCTTAACAATATCAAAGTTATTCACATAATTCCAATTCCTAAACTTCCGTTTCATCAAGTCAGAAATCTTTGTATCATCCAATTTGGTTTCAAAGAAAGCAGCAATCGAAATATTATTCTTCCTCAAAAAATTCAATGCACCATTATGTTTAAGAGGCTTGTTAAAGCCTCTAATATTCCAAGCTGAAATATTCATTAAGACAACGGTTTTCCTGGCTTCTTCCTCTCTTTCACCTTCATTTCCTTTGAGTTTAACAACAATTTATGGCTCAGCAAATTTCCAGAGTTAATAGAGGTTAATTGAGCCTTTTTCTTTTTACCTCTTTTTTCTACTAAAGTGAAGTCATCTTGTTCAGTCCCATCTTTTTTAAGAGTGTCACAGCAGTTGAAAGTTTCTGAGACATCTTTCGAAGCAGGGAGAGCAATTACAAGAGGTTTAGGAGGGCAATGCACCTTAGTAGATGATGATTCCTGCACAGCGCCCGCTTGATTGGGTGAAACTGGTTGTTCAATAGCAGCCTGTTCATGAATTTCTGCACAAAAATTCCTGGCTTTTGTCACCTTCTCTGCACTCTTTCCAGCAACAATCTGGACCTTGTTGCTTTGTACTTTCAGATTCTTTGCAGTGGTGTTAATCAATTCATCTACCATTGCATCAGCATTGTTCTCCAGGCTGCCCATTTTCTGCTTGGAAGGGGACATTGGCAATTCTGTTTCAACTTGCATCATCGAGGCTGGCCATTCTGCAGTAGGCTGATTCGTCTCTAACTCATCAATGAGCTCAGTTTCTACTATCTTCTGTTTATTTTTTCCAGCAGCGCTATCTTTGACCTTCAGTGCCTTCAGATTCATTGAATTGGGAGTAGTCAGTTCCGGCCTGCCTTCACTGGTCTTGTCTGTTTGTTTATCCCCTCCGCTTGCAGTAATCACAGCCTTATGAGAGCAAGGTTGGCCAGCTAAATCAGAATTTAAAGATTGAACAGAACTGGAAGCTGGCAAGTCCGAAACTTTGGCAGTCCTGCAGGCTGTCAAAACTTCAGGCATTCTGGAAGTTTTAGTTACCAAATTCAGATTTGCTGAGGCCTTCTCTCGATTTGCTGCAGGTTTCTGTCCAGTGGCATTTTGTTCTTCCACAGCTCGCTCCACACTACTAGTATCATTTGCATTCATATTCTCATTTTCTTCATGACAGACAAATTTACAGTTCTTGATTGAATGGCCAAACACATTACAGTTTATACAGAATTTTGGTTCAAACTCATAGATTACTCTTTGTGTTTGTAAACCAGTTGATAAACGGTAAGTAACCTCTCTTACTAATTCCTTACTGAAATCAACCTCTACAAGGATTCTTGCATAAGAAATCCTCTCCATTGTTGAAGTTAATAAATCCATAGCAACCGGTTTCCCAATCATAGAGCCAATTTTACTCAAGGCAACTTGTGACCAACAAGCAAGAGGTAAATTGGGCAATTGAATCCAAATTGGCATCCTAGCAATTTCCTCCACTTTAAAATTAAACGTATGAGGCATAATTTTTAAGAGGAGAGGCTTGCCATAGATGAAATAAGGTCCTTTACTCAGCACTGCATCCCTAGAAGCTTCATCATCAAATTTGAATACAATCCATCCACTAGCATGTGTACAAAATCTGTAAGGCACTTGCCATTTTCGACACTCCTTATGAATTGCTTGTAAACCAGGAAATTTGCCTTGTACATAGCCAATCAAAGGATATCCACATTTCAAATCCACATTACATAAATCATTATCATTAATGAAAGGAGAATCATCCGTATCATACTTGTCCAATTTATGCCAATATTCTTGCTTTCTATTGTTCTTTAGCAAGGCTGCCCATTGAGTATTTTCTGTTTTCTTAGGATCATTTGCAACGAGAACTTGCTGTGCAGTATTAGAAGAATCGCCAAGAGCTGCATGGTTTTTGTTAAGTACAGTGGAAGGCTGACCAGGAGGGGCTGAAGGTTGTTTAGAGGGTGGAGAAGAAGCTGGAAAGTCAGGAGAACTGGACACAAGCTGTTCAGTTTCAGAAGGATGG
>SRSM01000631.1:7500-10000 GCA_019593545.1 Apocynum venetum | reverse complement strand
GCCCAAATATCGGAAAGGCATTTCACCAGGTTTGAAACCAGTGATTTGCAGGATAGACTGAAGGACATCATTTTTGATACCAGCAGCAAAGAGATTGGATTTGAACTCATTAAGTCGCAGGCCCGAGACAGCAGCAAAGTGATCTAGGCATTCCATAATGATAGTAACAGCTTTGGAATCGCCCCGAGCAAAAACCATCAAGTCATCCGCAAATGCCAGATGGGAAATTCGCAATTTTTCGCACATAGGATGGAAGGTAAAGGCCGGATTTGAAGTCTTACAGTGGAATACTCTGGACAGATACTCCATGCAGAGAACAAAGAGAAAAGGTGAGAGTGGATCACCTTGGCGAAGGCCTCTTTTGCCCCGGAAGAAGCCGTGCATTGTGCCATTAAAATTAATGGAATAAGAAGCAGTAGTGACACACTGCATAATCCACGAAATGAATAAGGCAGGAAAGTTTAGCCCCACGAGCACCTCATGGAGGAAATTCCAGCTGACAGAATCATAGGCCTTGCGCAGGTCAATTTTGAGGAGGCAACGTGGAGTAGACTTTTTACAGTTATACCCACGGAGAAGTTCTTGAGCTAAGAAGATATTCTCCATCATGCTTCTGCCCCCAATAAACGCAGATTGTGCTTTGTTCATGAGTGTATCTAGAACCAGGTTCAAACGTGCTGCAAGGATTTTAGATATGACTTTATAAGTAACATTGCAACAAGCGATAGGTCGGAAATCTCCTACTCCCGATGAGTGCTCAGATTTGGGAATAAGAGTAAGGCCCGTGTGATTAAGTTGCTTGAGAAGCTTGCCAGAAGAGAAGAACTCTTGACAGGCATCTATGACCGAGCTGCCAACGATGTTCCAAGCAGTCTTGAAAAAGAAAGCTGAGTAACCGTCAGGGCCAGGCGCCTTTGTGTCGCCTATATCGAATAAGGCAGCTTTAATTTCAGAATCAGTAATAGGCAGCACAAGTTTGTCACAATGCTCTGAGTTAAGCTTCGGGCCAGCTGCAATGAAAGTTTCCGAGATGGCTGAATCATGGGAGCTTGTCCCCAGGAGATCTTTATAAAACAAGAGAAATTCCTCAGAAATTTCAGAGGAAGAAGAAGTAAGTGTGCCATCGGACCTGGTAACACTTGAAACAAAATTTCTCTTAGCATTTCTGTTGGCAATGTCATGGAAAAATCTGGTGCAACGATCCCCGTCCTTCAGGTGCTTGCACTTTGCTAATTGAGAATAAAAACTGAGCTCCGCCTCAGCCAATTTAGTAGCAGTGCATTTCAGATTAGGCAAAGAGTCCTTGAGAGGGCCATCATCCGGTTGCAAAGCAAGCTGCTGTTGGGCCACTTCAAGGTTGAGATTGGCTTGTTCCACTCGAGTTGAAATATGAGAGAAGGCTCTTCTATTTAAGGCTTTAAGAGATTTCTTCAGAACTTTCAATTTTCTGCACAAAGTAAACTGCTTAGTACCTGGGATGTTCATTTGCCAAGTATCATTGACAATGGCATGGAAATCTGCATGATCAGTCCAGCAATTAAAGAATTTGAACGACTTCTTAGAAGGATTTGTTTCCTGCAGTAAAGAGATAATATAAGCTGAATGATCAGATAAGCATCCAGGGGCTAGAAAGTTAACAGAACACTGCAGGGTTGCATTCAGCCAAGAAGGCCCTGCAAGGACTCTATCTATCTTAGTCCAGACAGTGTTATTGGACCAAGTATAGAAGCATCCTGTAAAGGGCAATTCAGCAAGGCCAAGAGTTGAGCAGCACGATTTGAAGTCTCGAAATTCATAAGGGGTCGCTGCCCTGCCATTCCATCTATCTTTCGGGTGAAGGATGGAATTAAAATCGCCAAGTAAAAGCCAAGGGAACTGAATGCCCTGGCTTAAAGTTAGCAAATGATCCCAAAGAGGCTTTCGAGCCAAAATTGAGTGCATTCCGTAAATGAAAGATAGCTCAATAATCTGTCCAGAAGTTTTGCAAGTAACTCTGCAATGAATCACTTGTGCAAAAATATTCACCACATTCACAAGAACTTTATTTGAATCCCACATTACCAAAATTCTTCCTCCATCAATAATGTCAAAATTGGTAATAAAATTCCATGCACTAAACTTTCTTTGCATCAAAGCATTAATCTTCTTATCATCCAATTTGGTTTCTAAGAAGGCAGCAATGTTAATGTTATTCTTCTTCAAAAAATTTTCGACACCTTTATGTTTTAGAGGCTTGTTAAAGCCTCTAATGTTCCAAGCAGATACTTTCATTAGGAAACAGTAGATTGGCCTACCTTCTTTCTCTCTTTCACCTTCATTTCTTTAGAGTGCAGCAACAATTTATGGCTCAGAATATTTCCAGTATTGATAGAGGCTAACTGGTTTTTTTTTCTTTTTTCCTCTTTTTTCCACTAAGGTAAAATCATCATGCACACTATCAGCACATTTTTGGATGTCACAGCAGGCACATGAATCTGCAATTTTTCCATCTCGTGAAGAA
>SRSM01000630.1:82500-87211 GCA_019593545.1 Apocynum venetum | reverse complement strand
TTTCTTTGAGCTGCAATTATGACCATTTTTCCTTGTTTTGTCCAGTAGTTTATATTCCTTCTCCTTTCCACCGTTTATTGCATTTTCTATCCGACCTTGGCCCTCTATACTTTCGGCTATGTCTCCCATTTCTGCCTAACTTTCTTTCTTTTCATTTTCTTTCATATTCTGTTTTCTTGTCCGGTTTGCTGGCTGTTTTATTTTCTGCCACCTGGTCCTTCACCATGCAGATGTCGGGCTTTTCTCTTCAATGATCAGCAAACTTAGGCAGTTTTTATTCTTTTCTTTATTCCTATTGGACCGTAGCTTTCAATTTCTATCTACTGGAAATTTATTTCCTGCCCCTCTTGTCATGACTTGGTCTTTTTCTTTTGGCTTTTCCTGATTTATTCTTGGTCTTTGCCGGTTCCTTAGATTTTATTGTTCTTTTTCTTTTTCAGTCATGACTCCTAAAACACAAAAAAGAATTACACCTCAGATCATTTCTATTCTTGACCCTCGGTCATCTCCCCATTCAGTCATTAACTCTAAACCGCCTTCCTCTCCTCTTAGCCCTCAATCACTCCAGCCTCAGCCTGTAGCTTCTAAGAATGCCAGCGTTTCCAAACCTTCTGCCTTCCCTAGTCAGAATCCTCTAAATACTGAATGGCCAGAACTTCATGCCAATACTGGACTCTCAAATTCTGGTAAGGCTTTATCCTCCTCCACTCCTGCTGGAACTCCTAGCTCGTCTGAAATTCCAGTCACCTCCTTGCTACCTCCACAGAATGTTCCCTATCCTGCGGCCAATACTTCTGAAGTGGCTTTAAAACAATCAGTTCCTGGTGACAAGAATAGCATTGAACAACAAATTCTGCATGAAGATGAGCCAAAGAAAGATGAAGGAAAAAAATGGGCAGCCTTGTTAAAGAACAACAGAAAACAAGAGTATTGGCACAAATTGGAAACTTTTACTACTGAGGAATTCCCTCTTATTCTTGATAAGGATCTTTGTAATGTGGATGAGAAGTGTGGCTTTCCATTAATTGGTTATGTACAAGGCAGATTTCCTGGACTACAAGCAATTCATAAGGAATGTCGGAAATGGCAAGTGCCTTATAAATTTTGCACT
This sequence comes from Apocynum venetum, assembly GCA_019593545.1. NCBI lineage: Eukaryota > Viridiplantae > Streptophyta > Magnoliopsida > Gentianales > Apocynaceae > Apocynum > Apocynum venetum. The sequence continues at coordinate 86,100 of SRSM01000630.1, read as the reverse complement.
CATGCTAGTGGATGGATTGTGTTTAAATTTGATGATGAAGAGTCTAGGGATGCTGTGCTGAGCAAGGGACCGTATTTCATCTATGGCAAACCTCTCCTCTTGAAAATTATGCCTTATACCTTCAATTTTAAGGTGGAAGAAATTGCTAAAATGCCAATTTGGATTCAATTGCCAAGCCTTCCTTTTGCTTGCTGGTCTCAAACTGCATTAAGTATTATTGCTTCAAAGATTGGTAAGCCTATAGCTATGGATTTACTAACCTCAACTATGGAACGTATTTCCTATGCTAGGATTTTGGTGGAAGTAGATTTTAGTAAGGAATTGGTGAGGGAAGTGGTGTATCGTTTATCCACTGGTGTACAAACTCAGAAAATCATCTATGAGTTTGAGCCACATTTTTGCACCAACTGTAATGTGTTTGGGCATTCACTTAAGGCCTGCAAATTTGTGTGTCAAAATGAAACTGAAACTGGAAATGAAAATGTGCCTAAGTCCGATCAGCTTGTTACTGGTGATCATGTTACAAATGAGCTGAATGATGCTGCGGGAAAACTGGTTAAAGAGACCATGTCAAGTGCCCAAAATTCTGTTACTGAAGCTGCAGGGATTGGCAATAACCCTTCAGCAGTTTTGACAGGAAAAAAAGACGCTGCAGGGAGTGAACTGAACATTGGTAAGGACATGCTACAAGGAAATTCTGGTGAAGCTGTTTTTACGACTCCAAATACTAAGGGAATACATGAGTCAACAGAAAAACTGAACATTGGTATGGACGGACAGCCAGGAAATTCTGGAGAAACTGAAACGAATACTCTAAATGCTAAGGTGCTGAATGAATCGCAGGGGCAGAAGCCTAAGCAAGTAAGTGGGAAACTCAAGAATAAATTGCTGGCTGCCAAAGTATTGGATGATAAGTTACTGGATCAGCATACTGCCGATCAGCCAACCTCACCAATCCATGATGATGCAAATCTGGATGCCTCCTCTTCAAAGGTGCTTTGCTCTCCTAAACCTCTAGTAGTTGCCCTACCTTCTTCGAGAGATGGAAAAATTTCAGATTCATGTCCTTGTTGTGATAACCAAAATTGTGCTGAAATTGAGCATGATGATTTTACCTTAGTTGAGAAAAGAGGGAAGAAGAAAAAAAATCAGTTAACCTCTATGAATACTGGAAATGTTCTGAGCCATAAACTGTTATTGCTTTCAAAAGAAATGAAGGTGAAAGAGAGAAAGAAGGTAGGCAAGAATCTTGTTTCCAAATGAAAATTTCTGCATGGAATATTAGGGGCTTTAACAAGCCCCTTAAACAAAATGGTGCAGAAAATTTTTTGAGAAAGAATAACATAAATATTGCTGCTTTCTTAGAAACTAAATTGGATACTATGAAACTTACTGCCTTGATGCAGCGAAAATTTAGGACATGGAATTTTATTACCAATTTTGACATTGTTGATGGTGGCAAAATTTTGGTAATGTGGGACTCAAATAAAGTTCTTGTAAATGTGGTGAATATTTGTGATCAAGTGATTTATTGCAGAGTTAGCTGTAAAACCTCTGGACAGATTCTTGAACTTTCTTTCATTTATGGTATGCATTCAATCTTGGCTCGAAAGCCTCTATGGGACCAACTGCACATTATAAGCCAAGGCATCCAGCACCCTTGGCTTTTACTTGGCGATTTCAATTCCATTCTTCATCCGAAGGATAGGTGGAATGGCAGGGCTGTGACCCCTTATGAATTTCGAGACTTTAGTTCTTGTTGCTCAACACTCGGCCTTGCTGAACTTCCCTTTACTGGATGTTTCTATACTTGGTCCAATAATACTGTCTGGACCAAGATAGATAGAGTCCTTGCAGGGCCTTCTTGGATGGCTTCTTCTCTGCAATGTTCCGTTAATTTTCTGGCCCCTGGATGCTTATCTGATCACTCTGCATATATCATCTCCTTGCTGCAGCAAATGAAGCCTACAGTCAAATCTTTCAAGTTCTTTAATTTCTGGACTGACCATGTAGATTTTCTTGCCATTGTCAATGATACTTGGCAAATGAACATCCCAGGTACCAAACAGTTTATCTTGTGCAGAAAATTGAAAGTGCTGAAGAAGTCTCTTAAAGCCTTAAACAGAAGAGCCTTCTCTCATATTTCATCTCGTGTGGAACAAGCCAATCTCAACCTTGAAATGGCCCAGCAGCAGCTTGCTTTGCAACCGGATGATGGCCCTCTTAAGGCGTCTTTGCCTCACCTGAAGTGCACTGCCATTAAATTGGCTGAGGCAGAACTCAGTTTTTTCTCTCAAATTGCAAAGTGCAAGCACCTGAAGGACGGAGATCGTTGCACCAGATTTTTCCATGACATGGCCAACAGAAATGCCAAAAGGAATTTCATCTCAAGCCTTTCCAGGTCTGATGGCTCACTTACTACTTCTTCCTCTGAAATTTCTGAGGAATTTCTCATGTTTTATACAGATCTTCTGGGGACAAGCTCCCATGATTCAGACATCTCGCAGACATTCATTGCAGCTGGCCCGAAACTTAACTCGGATCTTTGTGCAAAACTCGTGGCGCCTATTACTGAAATTGAAATCAAAGCTGCCCTCTTTGATATAGGCGACACAAAGGCGCCTGGCCCTGATGGATATTCAGCATTTTTCTTCAAGACTTCGTGGACTATCGTAGGCACCTCGGTCATTAATGCTTGCCAAGAATTCTTCTCCTCTGCCAAGCTTCTGAAACAACTCAATCATACGGGACTAACCCTTATTCCCAAATCTGAACATTCTTCGGGAGTAGGAGATTTCCGACCTATTGCTTGTTGCAATGTTACTTATAAAGTCATATCTAAAATCCTTGCAGCTCGTTTGAATCTTGTTCTAGATACATTAGTGAACAAAGCACAATCCGCTTTTATCGGGGGCAGATGCATTATGGAGAATATTTTCTTAGCTCAAGAACTTCTTCGTGGGTATAATTGTAAAAAATCTACTCCACGATGCCTTCTCAAAATCGACCTGCGCAAGGCCTACGATTCTGTCAGTTGGAACTTCCTTCAAGAGGTGCTCGTGGGGCTAAACTTTCCTGCCCTATTTATCTTGTGGATCATGCAATGCGTTACTACTGCTTCTTATTCCATCAATTTTAATGGCACAATGCACGGCTTCTTCTTAGGCAAAAGAGGCCTTCGCCAAGGTGATCCTCTATCACCTTTTCTCTTTGTTCTCTGCATGGAGTATCTTTCCAGAGTATTCCTTTGTAAGACTGCAAATCCGGCATTTACCTTCCATCCTTTGTGTGATAAACTGCGAATTTCCCATCTTGCCTTCGCTGATGACCTGATGGTTTTTGCTCGGGGCGATTCCAATTCTGTTACTATCATTATGGAATGCTTAGAGCATTTTGCTGCTGTGTCGTGACTGCGTTTCAATGAGTTTAAGTCAAATCTCTTTGCTGTTGGTATCAAAAATGATGTCCTTCATTCTATATTGCAAATCACTGGTTTTAAAACTGGTGAGATGCCTTTCCGTTATTTGGGCATTCCCCTTATGGCCCAAACGCTTCAGGTTTGTCATTACTCGCCATTTCTTGACAAAATTATGAAGTCTC
>SRSM01000630.1:70000-77500 GCA_019593545.1 Apocynum venetum | reverse complement strand
TGCTGTCCAGTTTATTGCTTTGATCTTTGTTTGCTCTTCATCAGTTTCGTTTCTATGTTTCCCGCTGTTTCTTCCAGTATTGTGGTCAATTTGTTATAATTGTGTTTCTGTTTTTTCTAGCATTGACCGCTCCTTTTCCTGGCCAACCTTTTCTTTGTCTGCCTATTGTCCGGTGTTGGCCTACTGCTTTGCTGTTTTTAATTAGCTGATCATCCCATTTGTTTTCCTTTCTTTTATTTATTCCTTGCTTTCTTGACTCGGGTGACTTGTATCATATTTTCTTGCCAGACATATCTACCTAACTTCAGTCATGACCTGTCTTATTTATTTCTTTCTTTGGCTGATCTATCTTTCTTTTCTTTTCTTTTCTCCTATTGGACCGTCTCCTTAATTAGTGATACATTCCAGTTTTTTTATTTATTTTGCTTGGCTATCTATCATTGGACCGTTTCTGCCAGCCTTGATATCTTTTTTAATTCTTTACACCAGCCATGACAAACAAAACTCCTAAAAAAAGAATCACACCTCAGCCTTTGTCTCCTAATTCTACTCGGTCAAATCCTAACTTGGTTATTCTGTCCAAACCACCTACTCATCCCCTCAGTCCTCCACCGAGTAATCCGCTTCCTATAGCTTCTAAAAATGCCTTGCCTTATCAAAACTCTGGTTTACCTCTTCAGAACTCCTCTTCTTCAGCCTGGCCGGCTCTGCCTAATTCTGGACAATCCTCTGTGCAAAACACTAAGCTTACCAGCTCCATCCAAAATACTGAAACAGATTTTGCAGTCCCTTCGGATGTTCCAGTCCCTGCCCCTCTCCCTCAATCACCTTCCAGCCTTCAAGCTCCTACACTCGGACTGGACTGCCCTGAGCATGTTCTTGGTACTTCGGATACTGCTACTACTCAGAAACAGAAAAATGATCAAGCCAGAGAAGCTGAAAGTAAGAAATGGTCATCCCTCTTGAAGAACAATAGAAAGCAGGAGTATTGGCACAGATTGGAAGCCTATGACACGGAAGACTCTCCTTTGATTAAGGACAGTGATCTGTGTAATGTGGATGCAAAATGTGGATTTCCTTTGATAGGATATGTGCAAGGCAGATTTCCGGGCATGCAAGCCATACACAAGGAATGCCTTAAATGGAATGTGCCATATAAATTCTGTATCCATGCAAGTGGCTGGATTGTTTTCAAGTTTGAATATGAAGAGTCTAGAGAGCTAATCTTGAGCAAAGGTCCTTATTTTATCTATGGCAAACCTCTACTTCTGAAATTAATGCCTCACACTTTTAATTTTCGAGTGGAGGAAATTGCAAAGATGCCGGTTTGGATTCAACTTCCGAGCCTACCACTTGCTTGTTGGTCCAAAACTGCTCTTAGTATTATTGCTTCCAAGATTGGCAAACCTATTGCTATGGATTTGTTAACATCCACGATGGAGAGGATCTCTTATGCTAGAATTCTGGTGGAAGTGGATTTTAGTAAAGAGCTATTACGGGAAGTGTTTAATCGACTGTCTACGGGATTACAAACACAAAAGGTCATCTATGAATTTGAACCAAAATTCTGCACAAATTGCCATGTTTTTGGACACTCCATTAAGACATGCAATTATGTACAGAGGGAACTGGATGAAGCTGAGCAAGATACTGCAAAGACAACAGATCAAACGGATACAAATGTAAGTAAGAATGTGGGTGCAGACTGTATTGATAACACTGGCTTGGTTTTAACGAAACCAAACCAGAATTCTGTTCAGAAAGCTCCTGGTATGGCTGTTTTGAATCAGCCGATTGCTGCTGCTCAAAGGAAGACAGATTGTACAGATAAAAATGGTGATAAAGGAAACTCTAACTCTTCTTCATTACTGGAAAATGATGCTGAATCACTGGATATTGAGGTGCAGGCTGCACAGAACATTTCAGATGCTACTGCAAAGAAGAAGACAGAAAATGACTCCTTGCCGAAGTGTGGGGCTGCAACTGCTGAGGAAAATGCGATAGACAATGATGGACACTTGAAGAATCTGATTGCTACTGATCAGTCCTGCAGCATAATAAATTTTGCTGGCACGACTATTGCCTCTACATCTTCTATTGAACCTAATCCTTTGAAGCCTCTAGTGATTGCCCTTCCTTCACTAAGAACTGAACTGATAGCAGAATGTGGTCATTGCTGTGACACTCCAGCTGATGATCGGTTAGAGCCTGCAGATTTCACTTTGGTTGAAAAAAGAGGAAAAAAAAAGAAGACACAAGTAAGCTCTATTAATGCTGGAAATTTGTTAAGTCATAAAATCTTGATGAATTCAAAGGAATTGAAGGTTAAGGAGAGAAAAAAGACAGCAAATACCTTGTTTTCTTAATGATTATTTCTTCTTGGAACATTAGAGGTTTTAATAAGCCTCTTAAACATAAGGGTGCTGCTAGTTATTTACGAAAACACAATATTTCTATTGTTGGTTTTTTGGAAACTAAGTTAGATGACAAGAAGCTTTCAGATTTGATGAGGCAAAAGTTTAAAAAATGGAGTTACATTAACAATTTTGATATTGTTAAAGGAGGAAGAATTTTGATCATGTGGGACTCAAGTAAAGTTTCTTTGAGTGCTGTGCATTATTTCGATCAAGCCATACATTGTATTGCAAGCTGTAAAACCTCTGGGCAGAATATTGAACTTTCATTCATTTATGGCCTTCATTCGATTTCAGCCAGGAAACCTCTCTGGGATCAACTGCATACTATTAGCCAAGGCATCCGGCTGCCTTGGCTCCTTTTTGGTGACTTCAATTCAATCCTTAATCCTAAAGATAGATGGAATGGAAATGAAGTGAAACCTTATGAATTTCGTGACTTCAGTTCATGCTGTTCCGCACTTGGCATTGCTGAATTACCTTTCACGGGATGCTTTTACACTTGGACAAATAACTCTGTTTGGACCAAGATTGATAGGGTCCTAGCAGGCCCTTCTTGGTTTAATTCACAATTGCAAGCTTCAGTTAATTTCTTGCCCCCTGGCTGTTTATCAGATCATTCTCCTTGTATTGTTTCTTTACTGCAGATTTCTGGCAACGTTCCAAAGCCTTTCAAGTTCCTGAACTGCTGGATTGAGCACTCAGATTTCAAAGACATTGTCAAAGATACCTGGCTTGTACACATTAATGGCACCAAGCAATTCATTCTCTGCAGAAAACTTAAACTTTTGAAGCAATCTCTCAAAGGCCTGAACCAAAGAGCCTTTTCTCACATCTCTACTCGAGCAAATCAAGCAAGATTGGCTCTGGAAGAAGCCCAATCTCAGTTAGCGGTGCAGCCAGCTGATGGACAACTTATGCAATCTCTGCCCAGTTTGAGGAATGATGCCACGAGATTAGCACAAGCTGAACTTAGCTTTTATTCTCAGCTAGCAAAGTGCAAGAGCATCAAGGATGGTGATCGTTGCACTAAATTTTTCCATGACATTGCCAACAGAAATGCGAAGAGAAATTATGTTTCAAGCATAGCCAGGCCCGATGGCTCCCTTACCACATCTTCTGAGGAAGTGGCGCAGGAATTCTTACACTTTTACACGGATCTATTGGGGACAAGCTCCCAGAATGTGCCTATTTCGCAGGATTATCTCTCAGCAGGACCAAAACTGAGTTCCAGTTCTGGTGAGAAATTAATTGCGCCAATCTCTGATCTTGAAATCAAAAATGCCCTTTTTGATATAGGTGACACGAAGGCACCCGGACCAGATGGGTACTCAGCACTCTTCTTCAAGAATGCATGGAACACAGTGGGCAATTCTCTCATTGAAGCCTGCCGGGAATTCTTTGATACTGGCAAGCTTCTTAAACAGATCAATCACACAGGCCTTACCCTCATTCCCAAATCTGAACACTCCTTGGGAGTAGGCGATTTTCGACCCATTGCTTGCTGCAATGTTACATATAAGGTGATATCCAAAATCCTCACAGATAGATTGAATATGGTTCTGGATACACTCTTGAATCAAGCTCAATCAGCGTTTATTGGGGGCAGAAGCATGATGGAGAATATCTTTCTAGCTCAAGAACTTATCCGTGGCTATAATTGCAAGAAATCATCTCCAAGGTGCCTTCTTAAAATTGACCTTCGCAAGGCCTATGATTCCGTCAATTGGAGTTTCCTACATGAAGTTCTCGTTGGATTAAACTTTCCTGTCTTGTTCATTACATGGATCATGCAATGTGTATCTACTGCCTCTTATTCCATCAATTTCAATGGCCATTTACATGGTTTTTTTGTAGGCAAGAGGGGCCTTCGTCAGGGAGACCCCCTTTCACCTTTTCTCTTTGTTCTTTGCATGGAGTACCTTTCGAGAGCCCTCAAGTGTCAGACTGCAAATCCAGATTTCAGATTTCATCCAATGTGTGAAAAATTGAGAATATCTCATCTTGCTTTTGCCGATGATTTGATGGTCTTTGCACGTGGAGATTGCAAAGCAGTTACCGTTATTATGGACTGCCTCGAGCATTTTGGAAGCGTCTCGGGTCTGCGACTTAATGAGTTTAAATCGAACTTATATGCTGCTGGTATCAAAGAAAATATTCTTCAGTCTATTTTGCAGATCACTGGATTCAAGACTGGTAAGATGCCATTCCGTTATCTTGGCATTCCTCTTATGGCACAAAATCTTCAAGTCAGTCATTATTCACCCTTCATTGGAAAAATTATGAAATCCATCAACTCATGGACAGCAAGTTCCTTATCATATGCAGGACGTCTGGAATTAATCCGTGCAGTTTTACAAGGAACAGAATGCTTCTGGCTATCCATATTCCCGGTGCCCCGGGCTGTTTTAAGTCATTTCATTAGACTGTGCAGATCCTTTCTGTGGAATGGCAAACGTTCCTTGGTTGCCTGGAAGGAACTTTGTTTACCAAAAGATGAGGGAGGCCTAGGCCTTCGGGATCCTTACACTTGGAACTTAGCCCTCATTTCAAAAACGCTGTGGAACATTCACAATAAGAAAGACTCTCTTTGGGTCAAATGGATTCATCTTGAATTCTTGCAGAACAAATGCATTTGGCACACTGATTTTAAGTATAGGGCTTCTCCCCTCCTTAAGAGATTGCTGTATGTAAGGGAGCACACTCCGACAAAGGACTTGAGGTTCCAGAAGGTGGTCTGGAGACCACATGTCCCGACATAGTCTGCCCAACTGAGAGAGGAATGGGAGTAATTCTTTTCTTATTACCCATCAAGGGACCAAGATGGGCAAGCTGGCAGAGCCCAGCCACTACCGGATGGGCAACATTAGTAAAAAAACCTAACAATAATAAACAAATCCTCAGTAACCAATGACGAGCTGGTAAAACATGCACGTCTGGAACCAAATTGAAAATGGATCAAACCATCGAAAACTGAAAGCCAAAACGATGGACCGGATGAAGTAATGAAGAATAGCGTCTAACCAACCTAGAAAACTGGACAACCAAAAAACGCTAACAACCCTCTTGACCACAACAAACTCCACAGGACCAAACCACGAACAAAGAACAAGGCCACAAAAACTAGGTACCAAATGAAAATTTAAAACCCAGAAACACAACAGACTCTGCCAAAACAAGTCAAAATGGAACTGAATAAAAAGGCATACTCGGAAGAGAGGACAACCGAGGAACACCCTACCCAGCAACTCCTAACCCAGCCACCAACCATCCACGCCAAACACACCACAGTAACACAACCCCAAACAACCAGTAGACAAAGCAGTAAAGCACAAAACGCAAAACGTAACTCAGCAAAACACAACACAACGGACATAGAAAAGAGGAACAACCAACGAACAGCAACAACGTTACACCAACACTACCCGAACACCAACTAAAACTCAAAACGAACAAACCACTTGAAAAGAAAAACATAAACAGACCCAAACCAACTGCAAACACCCTCTCTCAACCACCCACAAACCAGTAGACGAACCTCCGGGAACACAGTCACCCAACCACAACAAAGAACTAACAAACACCAAGAACCCAACACAAAAAATAGAAAAACGAAAACGAAGAAACGAGGAAGAAACTCACTAACCACAATCAAATAGAATCTCATCAAATTTGCACCTCCGGAACCCCAAAGCAAGTGCAACCAAAAAACAGACACGTTTCAAAAACCATGCATCCCATCGGTAAACCTCTGGTTGCAGAACACATCAGGTGAGAAGCAATATTGAACCGATATCCAAGAATCACCAAGACAGCAACTGCCAAGAAGCACTTAGCTTGAGGTTTCTCTCACTAAGTTGAGAGTATCTCTCTCTAACTTCTTCTGAGAGCTCTTTCTTGATTCTAAAGGTGGTGGTGCATAGCCGTTCTTAGTTGGTGGAGCTATTTGTCTGGTTAATTCAGTTAACGAACAAGACCTCAGCCTACTAACTAGTTATGTGGAGGATCCCTTCGCAGCTAGCTTCTTAAAGGGACTACGGTCTTTTAGGCAATAACAGGTCTATGATGCCCTTAGATGTTCTGGGCCACATGCGCGCTACACTGATGTATTCAACGAGTCTATAGCCTTAGTCGACAGGTCCGGGTAATCTTTGAAATTTCATCGTGATGGGGATAGATTATTGCAATTGTTGGTTTTCAATAAGGAATTCCTAGTAAGTGCGAGTCATCAGCTCGCATTGACTACGTCCCTGCCCTTTGTACACACCGCCCGTCTCTCATATCGATTGAATGGTCCGGTGAAGTGTTCAGATCGCAGCAACGTGAGCGGTTCGCTACTCGCAACATCGCGAGAAGTCCACTGAACCTTATCATTTAGAAGAAGGAGAAGTCGTAACAAAGTTTCCGTAGGTGAACCTGCAAAAGGATCATTGTAGAATTCTACAAAGCAGACGACCCGCGAACTCGTTCTCTTTCGGGCGTTGAGGTCCTTCCCCGTGCCAATCTCTCGGTCGGCCGGTGCCCTCAGGTTCCCTGTTGTGTCGAGAAACAAAAAGATCGGGGCGAAAAGTGCCAATGAATATGCAAACGGAATGCCCGCCCTTGTGGCTCGCCTGTTCGCTGCGCGGGTCTCATGAGGAAAAGGCTTCATCGGAATCTAAAACGACTCTCGGCAACGGACATCTAGGCTCTCGGATCAATGAAGAACGTAGCAAACTGCGATACTTGGTCTGAATTGCAGAATCCCGTGATCCATTGAGTTTTTGAACGCAAGTTGCACCCGAAGCCATTAGGCCGAGGGCACATCTGTCTGAGCGTAACGCATCGCGTCACCCTCCGCTCTCTCCTCAATGAAGTGCGCGTGCGGGGGGTGGAAAATGGCATCCCGTGCTCCGTGCGGCCTGCCTAAATCGGAGTCCTCGCCTTGGACGTCACGACAAGTGGTGGTTGAAACTATCAACAAGATTGTGAGTCATGAGCCGATCACGACCGAGAAGACGACACAACCATTTAGCGAACCACTCCCTCTCGAGGGAGGAGCGACTGCCACAACCGTGACCCCAGGTCAGGCGGGGCTACCCGCTGA
>SRSM01000630.1:37500-65000 GCA_019593545.1 Apocynum venetum | reverse complement strand
GTTTTATAGCCCCAAATGCATCCATTTGGTATGATTTTAAATTTCCCGTCCAATAATTAAAAAAAATAAAAAATCATTTTCTGCAATTGAAAAAATTGAAACAAAAATTCCTAGTCATTCTATACATAAGGATGATAATTCGTGCAAAATTTCATGCTCAGATCATCTTTGGATAATGAGATATAAATTCGACAAAATTTTCCCACCTGCTCGAAAAATGAGTATCTACTGCTACAGCTTGGGAAAAAGTTGCGAGGACTATATCGTTTTGTTGGGTTTTTGTTGGCTATTTTCAATCGTGGGCTAAATCGTTGACTTTGTTTACTCGTGTTATTAAGAAGGCAACGCATATCTTGGCAATTGGTTGTTTGGCGGTGTTCGACCTAGTGTTTCCGCGTTCGTGCGGCGCATGGTTGGACTAGCAAGCTTCCTTCATTGCGCGGCTTGTTGTCTTGGTCATGTCATACGCTACGGCGCATGAGTGGCGATCGGTGTGTAAGGGTAGGTTGGATCCTTGTTTCGGGCAGCGACATCCTTCCCCACATGCCTCTTCAATCATTGCCCAAGGGTAACTTTGCCTTGGCCGAGTCTCGGTTTCCTGTGCTGCGTACCTACGATAAGGCATTCGTTTGTCCCAACGTCCCTCGTCCGTCTTATGTTCTCCATTGTGGAGCGACACGAGATGAACCATGTGGCTTGCTTTGCAACCCACGTCACCCCGTTGTGTTCGTGGTGCGCTAAGTTTTGCTCGAGCTCTCGGATGCGAAAAGCAAAGAGGGTACTGAGGTGCCGCGACCTCTATCTTTGTCTGAATAAGCATTCGTCGTTCCCGTCTTGGTCAGGCTGTGCCTTTGGCTTGCCTGCCCATGCGGCGAAGGACGTCGTTGAGGAATGCTACCTGGTTGATACTGCCAGTAGTCATATGCTTGTCTCAAAGATTAAACCATGCATGTGTAAGTATAAACTAATTCAGACTATGAAACTGCGAATGGCTCATTAAATCAATTATATTTTGTTTGATGGTATTTTCTACTCGGATAATAGTAGTAATTCTAGAGCTAATACGTACAACAAACCTCGACTTCTGGAAGGGATGCATTTATTAGATAAAAGGTCGACGCGGGCTTTGCTCGTTGCTGCGATGATTCATGAACTCGACGGATCGCACGGCCCTCGTGCCGGCGACGCATCATTCAAATTTCTGCCCTATCAACTTTCGATGGTATGATAGGGGCCTACCATGGTGGTGACATGTGACGAAGAATTAGGGTTCGATTCCTGAAAGGGAGCCTGAGAAACGACTATCACATCCAAGGAAGGCAGCAGGCGCGCAAATTACCCAATCCTGACACGGGAAAGTAGTGACAATAAATAACAATACCGGGCTCATACGAGTCTGGTAATAGGAATGAGTACAATCTAAATCCCTTAACGAGGATCCATTGGAGAGCAAGTCTGGTGCCAGTAGCCGCGGTAATTCCAGCTCCAATAGCGTATATTTAAGTTGTTGCAGTTAAAAAGCTCATAGTTGGACTTTGGGAGGGGCCGGCCGGTTCGCCTTACAGTGTGCACCGGTCGTCTCGTCCCTTCTGCCGGCGATGCGCTCCTGGCCTTAACTGGCCCGGTCGTGCCTTCGGCGCTGTTACTTTGAAGAAATTAGAGTGTTCAAAGCAAGCCTACGCTCTGGATACATTAGTATGGGATAACAATATAGGATTTCGGTCTTATTCTGTTGGCCTTTGGGATTGGAGTAATGATTAACAGGGATAGTCGGGGGCATTCATATTTCATAGTCAGAGGTAAAATTCTTGGATTTGTGAAAGATGAACAACTGCGAAAGCATTTGCCAAGGATGTTTTCATTAGTCAAGAACGAAAGTTTGGGGCTTGAAGACGATCAGATACCGTCCTAGTCTCAACCATAAACGATGCCGACTAGGGATTGGCGGATGTTGCTTTAAAGACTCCGCCGACACCTTATGAGAAATCAAAGTTTTTAGGTTCCGGGGGGAGTATGGTCGCAAGGCTGAAATTTAAAGGAATTGACGGAAGGGCACCACTAGGAGTGGAGCCTGCGGCTTAATTTGACTAACATGCGGAAACTTACCAAGTCCTGACATAGTAAGGATTGATAGACTACGAGCTCTTTCTTTTTTTCTTGATACAAATGTAAGTGTGTATATATGATCAATGGTCCGTGTACAATATGGCACCGAAAGAATCCGGGCAAATCAAGAACCTACCCACGGCTTACAAATCAAATTGAGACAAAGTTGCACATGGCAGCTTCATCTTACAAAGACAATATAAAATGGTACAAAGTAAACATTGCATGATTTACATGTGTTTTAATAAGCACAATAATAGATACAATGTCCGGGACTTGATATTCAAAGATGGCTCGATTTCTAGTGTTCCAAATGAAGTACAATGTAGCGGCCAAAACACAACACCTAGTTTTAGGCATCCAAGTTGTCCCACGAGATTCCTTCTTGATCCACTTCAGGGCACTCGAAATGGTTTGCATCTGCCTTGTGATATGTAGCCAGTTCCTTATCTCTACCCAAACTGAGGTACTAACAGGGCACTGGAAGAAGAGATGGTTGTGGCATTCTGGGAATTTGTAACAAAGGGGACAAAGGATATCAGTAAAACCCAGTCTGTCTTTTGTGGCCAAACGCTGTTTGGCCCCAAGCCAGAGAATAAAAGAGTGCTTTGGAATGATGGCTGAGGTCCAAATGATTGATGCCCACGGTTTTGGAGTCCCTTTGCGTTTGAAAAATTCATAAGCCTTCCCAGGCTTCAGGGTAGATCCAGCAGCCCAAGAGGAAATGAGGTGCTTCGCATGATCAATAGAGGCAGTTGCAGCTCGCAGCAAGTCCCTTACTAGCATCAATCTCTTAAGGAGGGGAGAAACTCGATACTTGAAATCAGTATACCAAATGCATTTGCTCTCCAAAAATTCAAGGTGAATCCATTTGACCCAAAGAGAGTCTTTCTTGTTATGAATGTTCCATAATGTCTTTGAAATGAGAGCTAAATTCCAAGTGTAAGGGTCACGAAAGCCAAGACCCCTCTCATCTTTAGATAAGCAAAGCTCCTTCAAAACAACCAAGGAGCGCTTGCCATTCCAAAGAAAAGATCTGCACAATCTGATAAAATGGTTCAATATAGCCCAAGGCACAGGGAAAATAGATAACCAGAAGCATTCCATTCCTTGGAGTACTGAACTGATTAATTCCAGACGTCCCACATATGATAGAGAACTTGCTGTCCATGAGTTGAGGGATTTCATAATTTTTTCGATGAAAGGGGAATAGTGACTGACTTGAAGAGTTTGTGCCAAAAAAGGTATGCCAAGATATCTGAATGGCATTTTCCCAGTCTTGAATCTAGTGATCTGCAAAATAGATTGGAGAATATTTTATTTGATACCAGCAGCATACAAGTTTGATTTAAACTCATTTAGGCGCAAGCCTGAAAAGTTGCCAAAGTGCTCTAAGCAGTCCATAATTATGGTAACAGCCGTGCAGTCTCCACGAGCAAAGACCATCAAATCATCAGTGAAAACAATATGAGAAATTCTCAGTCTTTCACACATTGGATGAAAACTGAAAGCCAGATTGGATGTCTTACACTTGAAAGCTCTCGAAAGGTATTCCATACAAAGAACAAAGAGAATGGGTGAGAGCAGATCACCTTGGTGAAGGCCTCTCTTGCCCACAAAAAAACCATGTAAATGTCCATTGAAATTGATGGAATAAGAGGCAGTAGTGACGCGTTGCATGACCCAATTAATAAACAAGACAAGAAAGTTTAATCCTAAGAGGACTTCATGAAGGAAGCTCCAATTGACGGAATCATAGGCCTTGCAAAGGTCAATTTTAAGAAGGCACCTTGGCGACGACTTCTTACAATTATAGCCACATATAAGTTCTTGTGCTAGGAAAATGTTCTCCATCATGCTTCTGCCCCCAATAAATGTTGATTGAGCTTGATTCAAAAGTGTATCCATAACAAGATTCAATCTATCTGTAAGGATTTTGGATATCACCTTATATGTAACGTTGCAGCAAGCAATGGGTCGGAAATCTCCAACTCCCAAGGAGTGTTCAGATTTGGGAATGAGAGTGAGTCCCGTGTGGTTGATCTGTTTAAGAAGCTTGCTCGAATCAAAGAACCCACGGCAGGCATCAATGAGAGAATTGCCCACAATACTCCATGCATTCTTAAAGAAGAGTGCAGAGTAACCATCTGGTTTGGGTGCCTTTGAGTCACCAATATCAAAAAGGGCAGTTTTGATTTCAAGATCTGAGATAGGCGCAATGAGCTTGGCACCAAGTTCTAAAGTAAGCTTTGGTCCAGCTGCAAGATATTCCTGCGAAATGGGCATGTTCTGAGAGCTTGCCCCCAAGAGTTCAGTGTAAAAATGAAGGAATTCATGAGCCACTTCCTCTGACGATGTGGTAAGGGAGCCATCAGGCCTTGCAATGCTGGAAACAAAGTTCCTCTTCACATTTCTATTGGCAACGATCCCCATCCTTGATGTTCTTGCACTTAGCTAGTTGGGAATAAAAACTAAGCTCTGCCTGTGCCAAATTCGTGGCATCATTCCTCAAACTTGGCAAAGATAGTTTAGGTGGTCCATCTGCAGGCTGCACAACTAACTGTTTTTGGGCCACTTCGAGAGCCAATTTTGCTTGTTCTGCATGAGTAGAGATATGGGAGAAGGCTCTTCGGTTCAGAGTTTTAAGAGACTTCTTTAAAACTTTAAGTTTTCTGCAAAGAATAAATTGTTTGGTGCCATTTATGTGAAGGAGCCAGGTCTCTTTGACAATGTCTCGGAAATCTGCATGATCAATCTAACAATTTAAGAACTTGAAATATTTAAGAAAGTGACTTGAATTCTGCAGTAAAGAAACAATGAAAGGAGAATGATCGGATAAGCAACCGGGGGGCAAAAAGTTCACTGAAGCTTGCAAAGGTGAATTAAACCAAGAAGGGCCTGCAAGGACTCTATCAATCTTGGTCCAGGTAGTATTATTTGTCCAAGTGTAAAAAACACTCAGTAAAGGGTACTTAGCAAGGCCAAGTGCTGAACAGTAGGAACTGAAATCACGAAATTCATAAGGTTTCACTTCATTTCCATTCCATCTATCTTTTGGATTGAGGATCCAATTGAAATCACCAAGAAGAAGCCAAGGAAGTCAAATACCTTGACTAATAGTGTGCAACTAATTCCAAAGAGGTTTTCGAGCCGAAATCGAATGAAGTCCATAGATGAAAGAAAGTTCAATAATCTGCCCAGAAATTTTGCAGCTTGCAAGGCAATGTATTACTTGATCAAAAATATGCACAGCACTCAAAGACATTTTGCTTGAGTCCCACATGATCAAAATTCTGCCCCCTTTAACAATATCAAAATTTTTTATGTAACTCCATTTTCTACACTTCCGCCTCATCAAATCATTTATCTTCATGTCATCCAACTTAGTTTCAAAAAACCAACAATAGAAATATAGTGCTTTCTCAAAAAACTAACAGCACCATTATGTTTAAGTGGCTTATTAAAGCCTCTAATATTCCAAGAAGAAATAATCATTAGGAAACCAAAGAGTTTGCTGACCTTCAATTCCTTTGAATTCAACAAGATTTTATGGCTCAATAAATTTCCAGCATTAATAGAGTTTCCTTGTGTCTTCTTTTTTTTTCCTCTCTTCTCGACTAGTGTGAAATCATCATGCTCTATCGGATTTTCACCTAGAGTATCACAACAAATACTACAATCCGCTCCTATTTCAACTCGTAAAGATGGAAGGGTGACAACAAGAGGCTTAGGAGAAATAGGCTCACGAGAAGATGTAGAGGCAATGATGGAATCATCAAGTTTTTGTGTAATATAGGATTGGCCAGCAGTAATCTATTTCTTCAAGTGCTGGTCATGATCCTTCACATTTGTCTTAGCCTTAGTTTTTGCAGCCACACACTTAGGCTTGTGTCCGGTCTCTGCCAGCCCCTTGGCAGTATCAACGTTTTTTGCCTGCACATCCAGCACGTTTTTATCTAGTAGTCCACCATCATTGTCCAGCAGTAGAGGATTAGCCTCATTAACATTGTCGTAATTGGTAGCAGTAGCATTGTCCATTAATTCTGTCTCCTTTTGGGCAGCAGTGCCTTGCTGATTCAAAACAGCCTTGCCAGAAATTTCCTGAACAAAATTCTAGTTCGGAGGCTTTGAACCAAGGCCACTGTTATCAATAAAATCAGCACCCATATCATGGCTTTCAATAATGTCATTTTGGCCTGCAATATTTGCAGTAGCATTTGCAACTTCATCTGGTTCAATCGACACATATTTGCATGTCTTAATGGAATGCCCAAAAACATGGCAATTGGTGCAGAATTTTGTTCAAATTCATAAACAACCTTTTGTGTTTGCACTCCCATGGACAATCGATAAACAACTCCCTGCACTAACTCCTTACTAAAATCAACTTCCACAAGAACTCTAGCATAAGAGATCCTCTCCATCGTAGAGGTTAACAAGTCCATAGCAATAGACTTACCAATCTTGGATACAATAATACTCAAAGCAACTTTGGACCAACAAGCAAGTGGTAGGCTAGGTAATTGAATCCAAACTGGCATCTTAGCAATTTCCTCCACTCTAAAATTAAATGTGTAAGGCATTAATTTTAGAAGTAGAGGCTTACCATAGATGAAATAAGGGCCTTTGCTCAGCACTAAATCTCGAGACGCTTCATCTTCAAATTTGAAAACAATCCAGCCACTAGCATGAATACAAAGTTTATATGGCATATTCCATTTAAGACACTCCTTGTGAATGGCTTGCATGCCAGGAAATCTGCCTTGAACATATCCAATCAAAGGAAATCCACATTTTGAATCAACATTACAGAGATCCTTATCCTTTATCAAAGGGAAATCTTCAGTGTCATAAGTGTCCAATTTGTGCCAATACTCTTGTCGTCTATTATTCTTCAACAATGATGCCCATTTCTTACCTTCAGCTACCTTATCATCATCTTTCTGTAGACTTAGTTGAGGTAGAGCTTCCGAAGCACAAGGTACATCAGTAGGACAGTCCAAAACTTGTGTAGGAGAAGTAAGGATAGATGGTGACTGTTGAAGAGGGACGGGAGAAACTGGACCATCTGTAGAGGCTGGAATGTGTATAGCTGTTGCAGAATTATGTAAAGACGAGGCTGACTTAGCAGTATGCACAAGAGACTGTCCAGAATTATTAGGAAGAGGCGGCCAAGCAGAAGTAAAAGAATTCTGAAGAGGCAGTCTAGAAATCTGTGAGGGTCCGTCAATTTTAAAAGCTACTGGAAGAGGTTTACTCAGTGGTGGACTGAGGGGATGAGTAGGTGGCTTGGACAGTATAACCGAGATAAGACTTGATCGAGGAGATTTAGGGGACAAAGGCTGAGGAGTAATTCTTTTTGGAGTTTAGGTAGTCATGACTGAAATAAAATAAAGGACAAGAAATACAAAGGCTAGCAGAAACGGTCCAATGATAGACAGAAAAAAAATATTAAAAGAAAACTAAAGGCTTGCAAATGATGAATACGGTCCAATGAAAAAAAGAAAAGAAGAAGAAGAAGAAGAAACCAAGAGAAAGAAACGAATTAACTAGTCATGACTACAATTAGGCAAAGAAAAGAAACGGCTGGAAGGATATATAAGATACAAAGTAATCGAGAAAAAGAAGCAAAGAATAAACGAAAAAGAAAAGAAAAACAAGATGTCATGATCAGAAGAATAAAAAACAACAAACCAGTGAGAGCAAAGCCGGGCACTAGGCAGACAAGAAAAGGTTAGACCAGGAAAAGGAGCTATCGGACAAAGACAAGAAAGCTGAAAATCATTACAGCAATTTGAACAAATACAAGGGAAAGTAACCAGCGGGAAACACAAGAAGAACGGATGAAAATAAAACAGAGGATCAAACAAAAACTGGGCATCAAGGAAGCTAAAGAACATGCAAGAACAGGAAGAACAAAAAAAGAAAACCAAGCTAGAACACAAAGAGAATCAAAGGAAAAAGCTGGAATATAGTAGGAAGTAAACAAAAGAAACAAAACACAAAAAGATGGGTTGAAAAACCTTGTACCAGGCAGTAGCAAAGTTCTGAAAAATTTTAGAACACTTCACACGCTCAACCAAAAGCTGGAATAGGTAAGAATACAACCCAAAATCAGTGCTATATCATTTCCAACTTCCCTAAACTAGTAACGTACAGCAAGGCCAGCAAGAAGTGACCAAATATAGCTTCCAAAAGATCAAATCAGCAACAAAGATAGTAAGGGAAAACAGCCCACATAGGAGAAATTTCCATGCAGCTTGAGAGCATCTTCTCTCTAACTTTGTCTCTCTATTGAGAGCTCTTTCTTACTGAGAGCTCTTTCTTGATTCTATGGGTGGTGGTGCATGGTTGTTCTTAGTTGGTGGAGCGATTTGTCTGGTTAATTCCGTTAACGAACGACCTCAGCCTGCTAACTAGCTATGCGGAGAATCCCTTCGCAGCTAGCTTCTTAGAGGGACTAAGGCCATTTAGGCCGCGGAAGTTTGAGGCAATAGCAGGTCTATGATGCCCTTAAATAACCGCGATTGCAATTGTTGGTCTTCAACGAGGAATTTCTAATAACCGCGAGTCATCAGCTCGCGTTGACTACATCCCTGCCCTTTGTACACACCGCCCGTCGCTCCTACCGATTGAATGGTCCGGTGAAGTGTTCGGATTGCGGCGACATGAGCGGTTCGCTGCCCACAAATTCGCGAGAAGTTCACTGAACCTTATCATTTAGAGGAAGGAGAAGTCGTAACAAGGTTTCCGTAGGTGAACCTGCGAAATGATCATTGTCGAATCCTGCAAAGCAGACGACCCGCGAACTCGTTCTCTTTCGGGAGTTGGGGTCCTTCCCTGTGCCTATCTCTCGATCGGCCGGTGCCCTCGGGTTCCCTGTCGTGCCGAGAAATAAAATAAATTGGTGCACAAAGTGCCAAGGAATATGCAAACGGAATGCCCGCCCTTATGGCTGGCCCGCATCATTCCTTGTTTGCGGTGCGGGTCTCGAGGGGAAAAGGCTCCATCGAAATCTAAAATGACTCTCGGCAACGGATATCTAGGTTCTCGCATCGATGAAGAAAGTAGCAAACTGTGATATTTTGTGTGAATTGCAGACAATAACAGGCGCCTAAATATTGTCCAAAGATGGCCTGGTAATTGAACAAGTGATACCTCACAATGTGCCTACGACTTGGCCATGGATGGCCTACTGGTTCGCCAATTAATACCGTGTGCCTAGTGGGTCGCCCATTGATGCCTGAGAGTGTGCCTGTAGTTGGCCAAGTGATGGGCAACGTTTGCCTATGAGTTGGCCAAGTGATGCCTCAACGTGTGCCTATGAGTTGCGCAAGTGATGCCTAAACGTGTGCCTGCGAGTTGGCCAAGTGGTGCCTTAACGTGTCCCTAGTTGTTGGCCAAGTGGTGCCTCAGCGTGTGCCTAGAGCTTGCCCAAGTGATTGCCTAATGATTGGCCTAATCATGTTACCATGTGTCAAGAAATTGGCCTTAGGACGGTCTAGTAAATGGCCAAATGATGCAGCAGCATGTGCCATGAAAAATGGCCAAAGATGGCCTAGGCAACTGGGCGCATGCAGGCACCACTGGGCGCAGGTTGCGTAGAGGCTTCCGGGAGCAAGCGCGGGCATCGTGCTGGCACCACTTGACGCAGGTGGAGGCGCCATCGTGCGGGCACCGATAGTCGCAGGCGCGTGGTCACCTTTGGGTGCGGGCGCAGGCCCCGCCGGCAGTGTTGGGCGCCACTGCCCATGCTCGAATTTATGGAAAACGCATGTCTACGGGTTCGTTAAAAATAAAATAAAAATATAGCTTGATCCTATGCATCATAATGGAGCTACCATGGGTTTTATAGCCCCAATGCATCCGTTTGGTATGATTTTAAATTTTCTGTCCGATAATTAAAAATAAATAAAAAATCATTTTCCACAATTGAAAAAATTGAAACCAAAATTCTATACATAATGATGATCATTCGTGCAAAATTACATGCTTAGATCATCTCTGGATAATGAGATATAAATTCAACAAAATGTTCCATTTGCTCGAAAAATGAGTATTCACTGCTACAGTTTGGGGAAAAATTGCTAAGACTATATTAGGGGGTGCTTGGTTCAGCGCCCAGTAGTGCAAGGCACTATGCGGGAAGCATGCCTAGGCCTCGGCGGCCATTTTTCGGCGAAGCTCCGATCGGCCATAGGCATCATTTGTTAGGTTTTTATTGGCTATATTTCCATCTTGGGCTAAATCATTGGCTTTGTTTGCTTGTGTTATTAAGAAGGCAATGCATATCTTGGCAATGGGTTGTTTGGCGGTGATCGGCCTAGTTTTTTCGCGTTCATGCGGTGCATGGTTGGATTAGCAAGCTTCCTACGTTGGTTGTCTATCTCCTCGAGATCGATGGTCATCATTGTGCAGCTTGTTGGCTCGAGTCATGTCATACGTTACGGCAAATAAGTGGCGATTGGTGTGCAAGGGTAGGTTGGATCCTTGCTTCGGGCAGCGACATGCTTTCCCGCATGCCTCCTCAATCATGGCCCAAGGGCAACTTTGCCTTGGCCGAGTCTTGATTTCCTGTGCTGGATACCTACGATAAGGCATTCGTGTGCCTAGAATTTGGCCAAGCGTTGCCCCAACGTGTGCCTAGAAATTGGCCTAGTCGTTGGCTAAGTGGTACCTCAACGCGTGCCTAAATTTTGGCCAATTGTTGCCTCAATGTGTGCCTAGTGGTTGGCTAAATGATTGACTAATTATTTTAGGCAAATCAAGTCACTATGTCCCTAGAATTTGGCCAAGGATGGCCTAGTAATGGGCAAGCACATGCATAGAAAAATGGCCCAATGTGGCCGCAGCGACTAGGCGCATGCAGGCACCACTGGGCGCATGCGAGCACCATTATGCAAGGTGTGGCGCGGCGCATGGGTGCGTGTAGCTCGGGGTGTAGACACCATGCAAGCAACGCTGGGCGCAAGTGCGAGCACCGCTGCGTGGGGGCACCAGAGGGTGCAGGCACTGGGCGGGTAACACTGCGTGGGGGCACTAAAGGGCGCAGGCACGGGCACCGGGCGGCTGAGTTTGGCCAAGTGCGTTCGGTAGTGAATAAGTGTTCTTATCCCTCACGCACAATGCCCCAACTGTTGATGCATGATGTCCCTTGTAAATTGGCCAAGGATGGCATAGTCGTTGGCCTAGATGTTGGGCAAGTCTTCAGCACCAAGTGCCTAGATATTGTCCTATGATGGTTTAGTGATTGACCAAGTGATACAAGACAATGTGCCTACGAATTGGACACCAATGGCCTATTCCTTGGCTAAGGATGGCATAGTCATGTTGCACCTTGTCCCTATTGGTTGGCCAATAGATCCCTGACCGTGTGCCTGTGATTTGCCCAATGATGCCCGCGAGTGTGCCTAGTAGTTGGCCAAGTGATGCGTCAACGTATGCCTATTCGTTGGTCAAGTGATTGGCCTAATCATGTCACCATGTGCCTAGAAATTGGCCAAAGATGGCCCAGTAAATGAAAAAGTCTTGCCCCAACGTGTGCATAGATTTTGGCCCAAAATGGCCTAGGCAACTGGGCGCAAGGTGGGTAGAGGCTTGCGGGCACGACTGGGCGCATCAGGCGGGCACCATTGGGCGAAGGCCCTAGCATCGCTAGGCGCAGGCGCGTGAGCACAGATGGGAGCGAGTGCGGGCATAGCTTGGCACCGGGCGCGCGAGCACCCACTGGCGGGGGCGCGGGCGCTGGCATGGGCATCGTATAGGCGCATGGGCGCGGGCGCCTAGATTTTTGCCCTGCGTTATTTCACTGTCTTCCTAGTAAATGGCCAAGCGTTGCCTCATCGTTTGCCTACGAATTGGACACCATTAGCCTAGTCCTTGGCTAAGGATGGCATAGTCATGTTGCACCTAGTCCCAATTGGTTGGCCAATAGATCCCCGACCGTGTGCCTGTGATTTGCCCAATGATGCCCGCGAGTGTGTCTAGTAGTTGGCCAAGTGATGCGTCAACGTGTGTCTATGCGTTGGCCAAGTGATTGGCCTAATCATGTCACCATGTGCCTAGAAATTGGCCAAGGATGGCCCAGCAAATGGACAAGTGTTGCCTCAACATGTGCATAGATTTTGGCCTAAAATGGCTGAAAAACCTAAGAGGGGGGTGAATTAGGTTTTTATCCGATTTTTAAACCTAATTCAATAAAACACCTCTTTGACAACAAATATCAAACACTTGGTGTGCTAGTTGTGTGAGAAATAAAGTGTTCAAGTAAAATGCAAAAATTAGAACAATGAACACAATGATTTATAGTGGTTCGGTTTATCCAACACAACCTAATCCACTACCTTGAGTTACCTACTCAAGGATTTATCAAATCCCTTCACTAATCAAATAAATGAGATTACAAAAGAGGCTCACCCAATTCACCTTAGGGTTTTACAAATAACCTCTCAAACCAATCAAGGCTCACTCAACCCTTGATTTTTACAACACAACCTTGATTATACAATAATCCCACCACTCTCCTTAGTGAATCCTAACACAACAATTCAATTCAAGGTTCACTCAAAGGTTTTACAAACAAACCTTGAATACAAAACAACCTACACAAGGCTCACCCTAACACTTAGGGTTTTATGCTACTTGCAACCTTGATACAATTACAATCAATAATAATAAGAGAGAGTTTGATAGATATCACCTTAATGTGAAGATATATCAATTTGAATCACAATCACCTCTTTGAGTAATGGCTTGTCAAGATTGCTCAAAATTCACATTTGAATGTAAAAACCCTTCTTGATTGATTTTAACAAGATTGATGTTTTGAAAGGGTTTTGGAATGTTTCTAAGATGTTATAGGATTAAGATATGCAATGTTTTTGCTCAAAAAATCTTCTTAGAAAGAATTCCAAAAGTTTTGGTATTGAAATGTTTGTTCCCAACGGTAAAAAATGAAGTTGTTCGAAACCTACTCAAGAAGTACGGTCGACCGCATATCAGACTTGGTCGTCCTCACCATCATCCTCAAGCTCACTGGACAACCACCGGATGATGATTTTTCATCCTCTGGTCGACCGGACTTCACCTGCGGTCGACCTCATGGTCGTCCACAGGTTGGCAGATGAACAAATTTGACAGCACATGCATCCACAAGATAAACTAACTTATGGACGATACCTGGACCACTTTAGGTCGACTGAAACATGTTCATTTGTGTATCAACAATACTCTAACACACAAATGATGATTTCAATCAACCATATAAGTTATGGTATCAATCCAACAAGAGTTTATGAACCATTTAAGTTTTGAAATCAAGATGCATGGTTTTCGAAATACCAAAACATATTTTAACATATTAAAAACATTTTGAAATAACGTTTTAAGTTCATAGAGCAACCTTTAGAAACCATTACTCAATTAGAGGTAGAACTAGAGATATCAAAAAATATAACTCTAAGACTATACCTCTAGTTCCTATCTAATCCAATAAAAGCTTGTCTTCAAATCTGGATAGTCTTGACTTGTATTCTTCCTTGAAGACTTGAAATCCTGTTCTTGCATTGATTAAATCATGAATCCAAAAACTCTATCACTTGTACAAATAAGACATTAGTCCTCATCAATGTTTGTCATTAATCAAAATTAAGACATTAAAAGCTTTAGGGATTTCAATGGCCTAGGCAACTGGGCGCGACTTGGCGCATCGAGGGAGCTCCACTGCGTGAAGGCCCTGGCATCGCTAGGCGCAGGGGCGCTGGCAGCATCGTATAGGCTAATGGGCGCAGGCACCTAGATTTTTGCCCAGCGTTATTTCACCGTCTTCCTAGTAAATGGCCAAGCATTGCCTCATCGTGTGCCTACGAATTGGCCATCAATGGCCTAGTCCTTGGCTAAGGATGACAGTCATGTTGCACTTTGTCCCTATTGGTTGGCCAATAGATCCCCGATCGTATGCCTTTGATTTGCCCAATGATGCCCGCAAGTGTGCCTAGTAGTTGGCCAACTAATGCATCAACGTGTCTATTCGTTGGCCAAGTGATTGGCCTAATCATGTCACCATGTGCCTAGAAATTGTCCAAGGATGGCCCTGCAAATAGACAAGTGTTACCCCAACGTTTGCATAGATTTTGGCCTAAAATGGCCTAGGCAACTGGGCGCAGGGTGGGCGGCGGCTTGCGGGCGTGACTGGGCGCATCGAGCGGGCACCACTAGGCGAAGGCTCTGGCATCGCTAGGCGAAGGGGCACAGGCATCGCTGGGTGCAGGCGCACAGGCACCCACTGAAAGAGGTTTTGATGTCAAGCATTGAAGATAAGCGTTTCTGGATTAGATAGGATCTAGAGGTGTAGCTTTATTTCTTTATTTATCTTTAGATATCTCTAGGTCTACCTCTATGAGTATTAAGTTCTATAGGTTGCTCAATAAAAGTGAAATAATTTTCAAAATGCATTTCATTTAGATAAAACATGAGTTGGGTATTTGAAATGATTTTCAAAATACATGCACATACTTCAAAATTCATAAAATGTATTCCACAAACTCTTGGAGTTGTTTGGAATCTTGTTTTGCATAGTTTCAATGTATGTGCGGTCGACCTAACTAAAGTGTAGACTACCACAGATCATGCGGTCGACCAGACCTCTCAGAGTATCGTCCGCTGAATGTCCAGAGCTCTCTGGAACACTTGCGGATGATGGAGCGGTCGACTAAACTTCTCAGCTCATCGTCTGCAGTTTTGTCCAGAGTTCTCTGGAACATTTGCGGATGATGGTGCGGACGACCCTTCTGATATGCGGTCGACCGCACTTCTCCTGAGTGGGATTCAAACAGCTATTTTTATGACCGTTGGTGCATACTTATAAATACCCAATTGTTTAAAAAACTTGTTAACATGACTTTTTGAGCAAAAATCTGATTTCAACACTTCATAGAACCTCTGAAGATTATTTTGAAACCAAATCATAACATTTATATTGTGAAATTCATCAAAGTGGGATTCATACTAAATCATTGGGGTTCTTGAGCAACTTAGAAGAAAATATTACTCAAATAGGTATTTATACTTGATATTGGTATATCTTCACATTAAGGTGATTTCTATATCAAACTCTTAATTTTCATATCTTGATTGTTTTGTTCAAGGTTGCATTGAGCTTAAAACTCTAAGGGTTAGTGAGCCTTGAATCATAGAAAATTTTGATTGTTTTTAGAGTATCTTTTTCTGTAATTGTTGTAATAGAGATAGGTGTGTAAACAAGGTTATATTGTAAAACTCAAAGTGTTGAGTGAACCTTGATTGGTTAAGAGCTTTGTGTTGTAAAACCCTAAGGGAATTGGGTGAGCCTCTATTGTATTCTCTCTTACTAAATTAGTGAAAGGTTTTGTGAAATCCTTGAGTAGATAGCTCAAGGTAGTGGATTAGGTTTTGTTGGATAAACCGAACCACTATAAATCTTTGTGTTCTTTGCCTATTTCTTGAACTCTTTATTTCACACTTTGTTTGAGCACCAAGTGTTTGATATTTGTTATCTTAGAAAGCCTGTTTCTTTTAAATTAGGAATAATCTTTTTAAAACCTAATTCACCCCCCTCTTAGGTTTTTCAGATGGCATAGTCATGTTGCACCTTGTCCCTATTGGTTCGCCAATAGATCCTCGACCGTGTGCCTTTGATTTGCCCAATGATGCCCGCAAGTGTGTCTAGTAGTTGGCTAACTGATGCGTGAACATGTCTATTCGTTGGCCAAGTGATTGGCCTAATCATGTCACCATGTGCCTAGAAATTGGCCAAGGATGGCCCATCAAATAGAAAAATGTTGCCCTAGCGTTTGCATATATTTTGGCCTAAAATGGCCTAGGAAACTGGGCGCATGGTGGGCGGCGGCTTGCGGGCGTGACTGGGTGCATCGAGCGGGCACCACTAGGCGAAAGCTCTGGCATCGCTAGGCGAAGGGGCGTGGGCATAGCTGGGCGCAGGCGCGCGGGCGTTGGAACGAGCATCATATAGGCGCAGTTGCGCGGGGACTGGCACCGCCGTGCGCAGGCACGAGCATCGTATAGGCGCATAGGCACGGGCGCCTAGATTTTTGCCCAGCTTTATATCACCGTCTTTCTAATAAATGGCCAAGCGTTTCCTCATCATGTGCCTACGAATTGGCCAACCATGGCCTAGTCCTTGCCTAAGAATGGCATAGTCATGTTCACCTTGTCCCTATTGGTTGGCCAATAGATCCCCGACCGTGTGCCTTTGATTTGCCCAATGATGCCCGCGAGTGTCCCTAGGAGTTGGCCAAGTGATGCGTCAAAGTGTGCCTATTCGTTGGCCAAGTGATTGGCCTAATCATGTGACCATGTGCCTAGAAATTGGCCAACGATGGGCCAGTAAATGGACAACTGTTGCCCCAACATGTGCATAGATTTTGGTCTAAAATGGCCTAGGCAATTGGGCGCAGGGTGGGCGGAGGCTTGCGGGTGCGATTGGGCGTATCGGGCGGGCACCACAGGGAGAAGGCCCGAGCATCGTCAGGCGCGTGGCCACCCTCGGGCGTGGGCAATGGCACCGCCGAGCGCAGGCATGGGCATCGTATAGGCGCATGGGCGCAAGCTCCTAGATTTGTGTCAGGCGTTATTTCGTTGTCTTCCTAGTAAATGGCGTGTGCCTACGAATTGG
The DNA here is from genome assembly GCA_019593545.1 of Apocynum venetum. Classification (NCBI taxonomy): domain Eukaryota; kingdom Viridiplantae; phylum Streptophyta; class Magnoliopsida; order Gentianales; family Apocynaceae; genus Apocynum; species Apocynum venetum. The sequence continues at coordinate 48,223 of SRSM01000630.1, read as the reverse complement.
CCACCAATGGCCTAGTCTTTTGCTAAGGATGGCATAGTCATGTTGCACCTTGTCCCTATTGGTTGGCCAATAGATCCCCGACCGTGTGCCTTTGATTTGCCCAATGATGCCCGCGAGTGTGCCTAGTAGTTGGCCTAGGCCTCGGCGGACATGGCCGCCCATGGTTGCCCGGGCCTCGGCCATGGCTGGCTTGATGTCCGTCCATTTTCCGGCGAAGCTCCGATCGGTCATGGGCATCGTTTGGTTGGGTTTTTGTTGGCTATTTTCAATCGTCGTTAGCTTTGTTTGCTCGTGTTATTAAGATGGCAACGCATATCTTGGCAATAGGTTGTTTGGTGGTGTTCGGCCTAGTGTTTTCACATTCGTGCGGCGCATTGTTGAGCTAGCAAGCTTCCTTCGTTGGTTGTCGATCTCCTCGAGATCGATGGTCGTTGTTGCGCGGCTTGTTGGCTTGGTCATGTCATACGTTACGGTGAATGAGTGGCGATCGGTGTACAAGGGTAGGTTGGATCCCTGCTTCAGGTAGCGACATCCTTCCCTTCATGCCTCTTCAATCATGGCCCAAGGGCAACTTTGCCTTGGCCGAGTCTCGGTTTCCTGTGATGCGCACCTACGATAAGGCATTCATTTGTCGCAACGTTCCTCATCCGTCTTATGTTCTCCATTGTGGAGCGACACGAAATGAACCTTGTGGCTTACTTTGCGACCCACGTCACCCCGTTGTGTTCATGGTGCTCTAAGTTTTGCTCGAGCGCTTGGATGCGGAAAGCAAACAGGGTACTGAGGTATCGCAACCTCTATCTTTGCCCGAATAAGAGTTCGTCGCTAACTGAAGGTCAAAGATAGCGCTGCTGGAAAAAATAAACAGAAGATAGTAGAAACTGAGCTCATTGATGAGTTAGAGACGAATCAGCCTACTGCAGAATGGCCAGCCTCGATGATGCAAGTTGAAACAGAATTGCCAACGTCCCCTTCCAAGCAGAAAATGGGCAGCCTGGAGAACAATGCTGATGCAATGGTAGATGAATTGACTAACACCACTGCAAAGAATCTGAAAGTACAAAGCAACAAGATTGTAAAGATTGTTGCTGGAAAGAGTGCAGAGAAGATGGCAAAAGCCAGGAATTTTTGTGCAGAAATTCATGAACAGGCTGCTATTGAACAACCAGTTTCACCCAATCAAGCGGGCGCTGTGCAGGAATCATCATCTCCTAAGGTGCATTGCCCTCCTAAACCTCTTGTAATTGCTCTCCCTTCTTCGAAAGATGTCTCAGAAACTTTCAATTGCTGTGACACTCTTAAAAAAGATGGGACTGAACAAGATGACTTCACTTTAGTAGAAAAAAGAGGTAAAAAGAAAAAGGCTCAATTAACCTCTATTAACTCTGGAAATTTGCTGAGCCATAAATTGTTGTTAAACTCTAAGGAAATGAAGGTGAAAGAGAGGAAGAAGCCAGGAAAATCGTTGTCTTAATGAATATTTCAGCATGGAATATTAGAGGCTTTAACAAGCCTCTTAAACATAATGGTGCATTGAATTTTTTGAGGAAGAATACAATTTCGATTGCTGCTTTCTTTGAAACCAAATTGGATGATACAAAGATTTCTGAATTGATGAAACGGAAGTTTAGGAATTGGAATTATGTGAATAACTTTGATATTGTTAAGGGAGGCCGAATTTTGCTATTGTGGGATGCTAATAAAGTTTATGTGAATGCTGTGAAGATCTTTGAACAAGTGATTCATTGTACTGCAAAGTGTAAAACTTCTGGCCAACTTGTTGAACTTTCCTTCATATATGGATTGCATTCAATTTCAGCCCGGAAACCTCTATGGGACCAGTTGCATATTATTAGCCAAGGTGTTCTGCACCCTTGGCTTCTTCTTGGCGATTTCAATTCCATACTTAAGCCAAAGGATCGATGGAATGGAAGGGCTGCTACCCCTTATGAATTTCAAGACTTCAGTGCTTGCTGCTCTAAACTTGGCCTAGCTGATCTCCCATTTACTGGATGCTTCTATACTTGGTCCAATAATACCGTTTGGACCAAGATAGATAGAGTTCTTGCAGGACCTTCTTGGTTCACATCCTCCCTGCAGTGTGCTGTAAATTTTTTGCCTCCTGGCTGTCTATCCGATCATTCATCTTACATTGTTTCTTTGCTGCAGAAAATGAATTATCCCACCAAATCATTCAAGTTTTTCAATTTCTGGACTGACCATGCAGATTACAATGACATTGTCAATGATACCTGGCAAATGGGCATTCCTGGGACAAAGCAATATATCCTTTGCAGAAAATTGAAAGCTCTCAAAAAGTCACTTAAGTCTTTAAATAGAAGAGCTTACTCGCATATTTCTTCTCGAGTGGAACAAGCTAATCTGGAACTTGAAATGGCGCAACAACAGCTTGCAAGGAAGCCTGAAGATGGACCTCTTATGCACTCTTTGCCCAATCTGAAAAATACAGCCATCAAAATGGCAGAGGCAGAACTGAATTTTTACTCCCAAATTGCCAAGTGCAAGAATATTAAGGAAGGCGACAGGTGCACTCGTTTTTTCCATGACATGGCCAACCGAAATGCCAAGAGGAACTATATTTCCAGCATTACCAAGTCGGATGGTTCATTGACCACTTCATCCGCGGATATTGCTGAAGAATTCCTTAGTTTTTACACTGGCCTCTTGGGGACAAGCTCCCAAACTTCGAGCATCTTACAGAATGCTATTGCTGCTGGGCCAAAAATCACAGCTGACTTGAGTGACAAACTTATTATGCCTATCACAGACAATGAAATCAAAGCTGCCCTCTTTGATATAGGCGACTTGAAGGCGCCTGGACCTGATGGCTATTCTGCTTTCTTCTTCAAGAATGCATGGAATATTGTTGGCAAAAACGTCCTTGATGCCTGCCATGAGTTCTTCTCTACTGGTAAGCTACTTAAGCAGCTCATTCACACGGGACTAACTCTTATTCCCAAATCAGAGCATTCTTTGGGCGTCGGAGATTTCAGACCAATTGCTTGCTGCAATGTTATTTACAAAGTGATATCTAAAATCATTACAGCTCGCTTGAACATCGTCCTTGATACTCTTACCAATACAGCTCAGTCTGCATTTATTGAGGGCAGAAGCATGATGGAGAATATTTACTTAGCTCAAGAGCTTATCCGTGGATACAATTGCAAGAAGTCATCTCCGCGTTGCCTTCTCAAAATTGACCTTCGTAAGGCCTATGATTCAGTTAGCTGGACATTTCTTCATGAGGTACTCGTAGGGTTACAATTTCCAGCCTTATTCATCAAATGGATCATGCAATGCGTCACTACAGCCTCATATTCCATTAACTTCAATGGCACAATGCATGGTTTCTTTTTGGGCAGAAGGGGCCTTCGTCAAGGCGACCCTCTTTCGCCATTTCTTTTCATTCTCTGCATGGAATATTTGTCCCGAGTATTCCAACAGAAGACTGCCAGTCCAGATTTCTCATTCCATCCCATGTGCGAGAAGCTGAGAATTTCCCATCTTGCTTTCGTTGATGACTTGATGGTCTTTGCCCGAGGAGATATACAATCTATTACCATTATTATGGAATGTTTAGAGCACTTTGCCGATGTATCGGGACTGCGACTCAATGAATTTAAATCTAACATCTTTGCAGTTGGTATCAAAAATGAAGCTTTGCAAGCAATTCTGCAGATCACCGGTTTTACTTCAGGAAGTATGCCTTTCCGGTACTTAGGAATACCCTTAATGGCCCGATCTCTGCAGGTTAGTCACTACTCACCTTTTCTTGACAAAATCATGAAATCACTGAATGCATGGACTGCCAGTTCTTTATCTTATGCTGGGCGCCTAGAACTGATTCGGACAGTCCTTCAAGGCATCGAATGTTTCTGGCTATCTATTTTCCCGGTGCCAAGAGCAGTGCTGAACCATTTTATCCGGATGTGTCGTTCATTCCTCTGGAACGGTAAACGCTCCTTAGTTGCATGGAAGGATCTTTGCCTACCAAAATCTGAAGGAGGCCTTGGCCTTAGAGACCCTTACACTTGGAACTTAGCCCTCATCTCTAAAACATTATGGAACATCCACAAAAAGAAAGATTCACTTTGGGTCAAATGGATCCACCTAGAATTTCTGCAGAACAGATGCATTTGGCATACGGGATTCAAGTACCGACCATCACCACTTCTTAAGCGAATTTTGCTTGTCAGAGACCTGATTTGTAATGCTACTGGTTCCATTGCTGAAGCACAGCAGTTACTTTCCTCTTGGGCAGATAATTCATCCATCATGCCAGCAAAAGCCTATGATTTTTTCAGACTTAAGGGCACACAGAAACCTTGGACTTCAACTGTTTGGTGCTCGGCCATCATTCCTAAGCACTCGTTCATCCTCTGGCTCGGGATCAAGCAAAGACTGGCCACGAAGGACAGATTGGGCATTGCTGACTTGCTGTGTCCCCTATGCTACAGATTTCCCGAAGACCATCGCCATCTTTTTTTCGTGTGCCCAGTCAGTATCATTGTTTGGGCAGAGATAAGAAGCTGGCTGCAGATTACCAGACAAATGCAAACCATCTCAAGTGCCCTTAAATGGCTCAAGAAAGAATCTCGTGGGACTTCTTGGCGATCCAAAATGAGGCGCTGCGCCTTGGCTGCCACTATATATTTCATCTGGGATGCCAGAAACCGAGCCCTATTTGAAGATCAAATACCGGACACTACCATGATAGTGGCATGTATAAAAACTCATGTATATCGTTCCATGTTTACTCTATTTCCGCAAGCATTGTCTTTGTTTGAGAATATTGCCTTAGGCAATTCTGCCTTACTATGATTGTTTGAGTGAATGGTTAGCCGAGGGTACTTTTAGATTTGCCCGGGATTGCCCGGAGCCATATTGTAACCATCTTTGATCAATTTATACATATTTACATTTTGATCAAAAAAAAAGAAAGAACTCTCAGTAGTCCTCAGTGTAGTGAGAGAAAGTTAGAAAGAGGATGCTCTCAAGCTGCCAGATTTCCATCTTGCAGACTGCTTTCTCTTGTCACTGCTTGAAGTTTTCTAGCCTTGTTCTGATAGTTTAATCCTGTTTCGTTACTGTTTGATTGATTACGTGACTGATTCTTGTTTTTTACAACCTGAGTTAAGTTAGTTAAGTGGTGCTTATGTTGGTATTCGTGTTTCTCTACTTCGACTGGAATTAGTCAGTGTTAAGAACTTAGTTATTGGATTGCATGAGCAAAAGGAGCAGTTTTAGAAAGGAGTTATGGGAACCGTTAATATGAGTATCGTTCGAGCCTCTAATACATGGTGGGATTGAATTGTGGTTTTGCTTGGATTTGAGTTGGTTTTGCCTCTGTGTTTAATCACAGGTCTGGCTGCTTCCCATCCTTACCTTGGCTTGTTGACTCTCTTCCTCCTGGCTCCTGTGTTTCTGTTTTTGGTTTGTTAGATCTGGGCAGATGGTGTTCCCTTGAAGGTCTCATTATTCTGTTTCGTTAACTCCTCCTGGTAACCTACTATCTGTTTGATCTTCCCATAAGCCTCTTGTTTTTTTAATTTGTGTTCCCGCCTTGCCTTCTTAGTGTACCTTTTTGTAATACCCATTTAATAAATTAATGAGTTTAATTAATTAAATAACCCGGCCCATTAGAATTTATTATCTTACATATAAATTGATAAGGGTTAACATAATTAATTATTTTTCTCTCTTACTCATGAATCCCGAGATAAAATTTCTCTGCTTTTTCAGGTATAGTAGCCACCACCGGCGCCGCCATATGGCTGGCCGCCGGCGGCGGCAATAAGCCAAAAATCATATATATATTTTTAAATCCTCTCACCATCTAGCCTCCCATATTCCAGTAGATTTCTTTTATTATTTTAGGTTAGGAAAAGATGGGGGGAGAAGAAAAGAAGAAAGGTGAAGAGAGGAAGAAGGCGGCGGTTGAGGGGAAGAGGGGAGGGAGAAACAGCGGCGGCAATGGGAAGAGGGTGCAGCAGTGGCAGCGGTGGCTAGAGTGGGAAGAAAAGGGGTGGCGGCTAGGGTTAGGAGAGGAAGAAGAAGAGAGGAAAAATTATGATTTTGGGGATAGAGGGGTATTTTAGTAATTTCTTTAAAACCTTATTCATTTTGACCAATAAGTCCTTAGTGTTTACAAACTCTAAAATTCCTCAATTTCAAATTTGAAATTTACAGATTTACCCACAAATGTTTTAAGATTTCCAAATTAGTCCCCAATCTTTCTAGAATTTTCAATTTAACCCTAAACTTCTTAAAAATTATATTTTTACACAATTTTTTTTAGAAATTACCATTTTATACCACAAGACTTATTTAAATTTTCCCCAAACTTTCAAAAATTACAATTTGACCCCTAGACTTTTCTAAAATTATAATTTGACCCCAAACTTTTCAAAACTCGTAAATTAACTTTTTCTTATTCCAAAAGCATTCCCAAACCTTTTCAAAATGCCAAATATTTCCTTTAACTTTTCAAAAACCCATTTTTTCCTTTTTATTAGATTATTTATTTATTTAAAACCAATTATTTAGTTTAGTCTTTCAAAGTTCTAATTCATTGAATACTTTCAATGTAGGAAACAAGGACTTAGGGAGCTAGTTATTCCACGCAATTTAGCACACATTTTTATTTCTGCATTTGAGGTGGGAGTTCTAACATTATTTAAATTATTTAATTCTTTATATTTGCATGTTATATTTGCTATTTTATTTCATAATTAATTGTGCACTTTAAATTCTATTATGATATGTGTACAATGATTTTATAATTGCGCATATAAATTTCTATTGCATATGTCATCAAACAACAGGGGCTTAGGCCTGATAAAACAGGGACTTTTGTTCGATAAAATAGGGACTTATGTCCGATTGAACAAGGGCTTTAGCCTGATTATACAGGAGTCTTTGGCTCGATGACATGCATTGACCATTGATGTTTACATGATATTTTCAATTTGTATATCCTTGAAATATATCAAACTTTACTCCCACTAAGTACTTTGTACTTAACCCATATATTATGTTTTTTTCTAAAATCATTTACAAGCTGATAGGTTGCGATGCGGGGACGGAGGATGACCGGCCATTTATGAAATTTTGAATTTGGTTTAAATTATATTCTCATTTTCGAGCTATTAATATTTATGTTTTAGTTATATTTGGTATAAATAATTTTATTCTGGCAAATATTGTTTTGGATTCAAATTTATAATTTGAAATTTATTTGGAATTTGGGATTTTGATTCATGATTTGAGAATTTTGACTATTTTAAATTTGGTATATATTCTTTGACTTGGCTATTATATTATATTTTCTATTTTGCATATTTTTGGGGAAAATGTGGGATATTACAGTTTGGTATCAGAGGAGGTTTACTTTCCTGTAGACTTAAAATATAAAAATAATGTAGAATTTTATTTCTTCTAGAAAGGTCATCTCTCCACCGTGTTCGCAACCTACAAAACGGTACATTTTCTATTGTATATTACATTTTATGGATATGACACATATGATATATATGATATTTATACATGATTTGTATGAAATATAGACATAATTATCTGGTTAATTAATTTTTGCCTAGCATAATGAAATAGAGATTTATAAACGAGAGTTGATATTTGTTGTAGTATGGCTATCATTATTCGCACGGGTAGGAGGAGCGTTCCAGGACTTCCTAGAAATTAGGATCGAGACTTTTACTATCAATACACGCACAACGAGGCTGACTCCATTAAAGAACATATCAAGAAGATGTATGACCTTTGGTGGAGGGTGAGACCAGGAATCCTAAATAGAGGAGTTTCTCATATTGAGGGAATTTATAGGCTTGTACTCACGCTACCTCCATAGTGGACAATTATGGCAAGAGAACTTTACGTGGACATAGCTGAGCCCAGCATTGGACGCCCACCTAGGATTAATTATGGGAGATATACTAATGCTTTGCTGGATTTTGACCCACCTGTTGATACGGATGAGGATTCAAAGGAACTTAGTGATTTATCATCACAAAAGAGTGAAGTAGTGGATCCTGATGAGTTTGACATTTGAGTTTATGATAGGAAGGATTCTCGAGTAGATTAGGACGTAAACGTTTGATTTATTTATTATTTCATTTATTATGGACTTGATATTTTATATTATTTGAACAATATTTTATGTTATTGCAAATAAAGAGAATCCTACATTAATAAAGTGATTATTACATTTTCTTGGTTTATTTCTTCTGTGAATTATGTGATGTATGGATTCTTGAGAAAGTTATACGTATATGTGATCTAAGTACTTGTATATCGTAATTTTAGAATCATGCGTCCAAGAAGGAACAATGACGGAAATGGAAATAGATCGTCCTCTAGTCAAACACCGAAAGGGGACGTGGGCACGACGTTGATGGCTAACTTGATTTTTGTACCTCAAGGATTCCAATAGCAGAAAATGTCGGTACTCCAAAGTTTCCAGCAGCAGCAAAATCATGCACCACCGGCACAAACCAGAAATGAAATTTCAACCGTGATGAATAAGTTTCAGGAACTCAAACCGCCTGCTTTCAACGGGCGAGAGGGGCCACTTGTAGCCGAGGAATAGCTTAGGGCTATGGACAGAAGTTTCGAAAGAATGAGTTGTACTGATTCACAAAAGATAATTTGTGCTACTTTTCGATTCTCTGGAGATGCGGATCACTAGTGGGAATCATTTAAGAGGTCCCAAACAGAGGCGAAAAGGACCACTTTGACTTGGGAAGGGTTCAAACAAGAGGTATTGCGACAATATTTCCCTAAAACATATCGAAACCAGAAAGAGTCCGAATTTTTTATGTTAAAACAGGGACTTATGTCCGATTGAACAGGGGCTTTAGCCCGATTAAACAGGAGTCTTTGACTCGATGACATTCATTGACCATTGATGTTTACATGATATTTTCAATGTGTATATCCCTGAAATATATCAAACTTTACTCTCACTAAGTACTTTGTACTTAACCCATGATTATGTTTTTTTGTAAAATTATTTACAGGCTAATGGGTTGCGATGCGGGGACGGAGGATTACCGGCCATTTATGAAATTTTGAATTTGGTTAAATTATATTCTCCTTTCGAGCTATGAATATTTATGTTTTAGTTATATTTGGTATAAATAATTTTATTCTGGCAAATATTGTTTTGGATTCAAATTTATAATTTGAAATTTATTTGGAATTTGGGATTTTGATTCATGATTTGAGAATTTTGACTATTTTAAATTTGGTATATTCTTTGACTTGCATATTTTTGTGGCTTCCCTACCCATATCCAACCTTGTTTGATTCGATAATATCTTCTGACCTTACCCATCATATTCCTCCCTACTCCCTGCCTTTGCCCATCATATTCCGCTTTATTCCCTGACCTACTGCCTCTTGTCGGGCAACACGTTACCTATATACCCTCAGACGTCTGGTCAGTGGTTTGACTCTGATCCAAGCACTTATCATTCATCTGAAACCTCGTGCTTATCACCTGACTGCCTATCTGACCATTCCCCAACTGTTGTCTCCTTGATTCAACCTACTTCTAGAAAAAATCCACCATTCCAGTTTTTTAACTTTTGGACTGACCATGATTTGTTTAAGTGTGTTGTTTCTAATGCTTGGCAGGTGGAAATTACGAGGTCAAAACAGTTCATTTTGTGTCGGAAACTCAAGGGGCTTAAGCAACCATTAAGGAAATTGAACAAACAGCACTTTGGCCCTATCTTAGCCCGAGCTGAGCAGGGAAGAGTGGAACTTGAGACTGCCCAGGCACAAATGGCAGTCAGCCCAACTAATGGCAGCATTAAAGTGTCTCTACCTCTATTGCGTACTAAAGCCACCCAGATGGCCCAGGCTGAGGTCAGTTTTTATGCCCAAATTGCTAAGTGCAAAATACTAAAAAATGGGGATAAATGCACACGGTTTTTTTGATGACATGGCCAAGAGGAACAACAAGAGGAACTATATTGCAGGAATATCCAAATCTGATGGTTCAATAACCACATCCCCTGGAGAAGTTGCTGATGAATTCCTCCTATTCTACAAGAAGTTACTGGGCACTGAAGATCGATCTATGCCTTTTAGTATCCATGTTCTGGATTCTGGGCCAAAGCTCACCTCTGATTTGGCTTCAACCCTGGTGGCCCCGATTCTAAAACATGATATTAAACGGGCTCTATATGACATTGGGAATTCCAAATCCTCCGGGCCTGACGGTTTTACTGCATTATTTTTCAAAACTTCGTGGAACATTGTTGGAAATTCTCTAACTGAAGCTTGTGAAGAGTTTTTCACTTCAGGTAAATTATTGAAGCACATAAATCATACAAGACTTACACTCATACCAAAGGGGGAGCACTCTTCAGGTGTTGGGGATTTCAGACCCATTGTCTGCTGCAATATTACATACAAAGTGATTTAAAAAATACTGGCAGATCGTCTGAGTCTTGTACTTAACACTATCATAGATCCAGCTCAGTCTGCCTTTGTGAAAGGCAGAAGTATGTCCGAAAACATCTACTTGGCATAAGAACTCCTGCGTGGCTACTGTTTTAAGAAGTCATCTCCGAGATGTCTACTCAAAATTGATTTGAGAAAGGCTTATGACACGGTAAGTTGGACCTTTCTTTTGCAGGTACTCAAAGGGCTAAACTTTCCAGACAAATTTATCACC
>SRSM01000630.1:15000-32500 GCA_019593545.1 Apocynum venetum | reverse complement strand
CAGTGGTGACCGTGCCTGTGCCCAGCGTTGCCTGCATGGTGCCTGCGCCCTGCTACGCCTCACCTAATGGTGCCCGCACGGCTGTGCCCAGTGGTGCCCGCATGCGCCTAGTCGCATAGGCCACATTGGGCCATTTTTCTAGGCACGTGCTTGTCCATTACTAGGCGATGCTTGGCCAAATTCTAGGGACATGGTGACTTGATTGGCCTAATAATAAGGCAATCACTTAGCTAACCAGTAGGCATGCGTTGAGGCACCATTTAGCCAACAATTAGGCACACGTTGAGGCACCACTTAGCCAACGACTAGGCCAAAATCTCAGCACACGTGGGGCAACGCTTTGCCAATTTCTAGGCACACGTTGGGGCAACGCTTGACCAATTTCTAGGCACACAATGAGGCAACGCGCCAATCCAATCACTAGGCACACGATAGCCATCGCTTGGCCAATTTACAACTTGGCGTGGACATGCGGTGCTCTTCCAGCTGCTGGACCCTACCTCCAACTGAGCCGTTTCCTAGGTGGGTTGGCTGTTTAATAGAAAAGATAACTCTTCCTGATGCCCCCACGGACATCTCCAGACTCCCTAACGTTGCCGTCAACCACTATGTCCCGGTTCAGGAATTTTAACCCGATTCCCTTTCAGAGCACTCGTGAAACACGCTGTCTGTCGGGCTTCCCCCGACCCTTAGGATTGACTAACCTATGGGCAAGTGCCGTTCACATGGAACCTTTCCCCTCTTCGGCCTTCAAAGTTGTCATTTGAATATTTGCAACTACTACCAAGATCTGCACCGACGGCCCCTCCGCTGGGCTCTCGCCCCAGGTTTTGCGGCGACCACCACGCCCTCCTACTCATCGGGGCCTAGCACTTGCCCCGACGGCCGGGTATAGGTCACACGCTTGAGCGACATCCATTTTCAGGGCTTGTTGATTTGGCAGGTGAGTTGTTACACACTCCTTAGCGGATTTCGACTTCCATGACCACCGTCCTGCTGTTTTAATCGACTAACACCCTTTGTGGTATCTAGGTTAGCGCGCAGTTAGGCACCGTAACCCGGCTTCCGATTCATCCCGTATCGTCAGTTCTGCTTACCAAAAATGGCCCACTTGTAGCTCTTGGTTCTGTGGGACGGCTCACCGGAGCAACCGCCCCATCCTACCTATTTAAAGTTTGAGAATAGGTCGAGGGCGTTGCGCCCCCGATGCCTCTAATCATTGGCTTTACTCGATAGAACTCGCACGCGAGCTCCAGCTATCCTGAGGGAAACATTGGAGGGAACCAGCTACTAGACGGTTCGATTAGTCTTTCGCTCCTATACCCAAGTCAGACGAACGATTTGCACGTCAGTATCGCTGCGGGCTTCCACCAAAGTTTCCTCTGGCTTCGTCCCGCTCAGGCATAGTTCACCATCTTTTTGGTCCCGACAGGTATGCTCACACTCGAACCCTTCTCAGAAGATCAAGGTCGGTTGATGGTGCACCCGTCCAGGGTATCCCGCCAATTAGTTTCCTTCAGCCTTAAGGGTTTACTCGCCCATTGACTCGCACACATGTCAGACTTCTTGGTTCTTGTTTCAAGACGGGTCAAATGGGAAGCCCACAGGCTAGCTCCTGGAGCGCACAAATGTCAAGGCACGCCGAAAGGGCGCATGCTATCCATCTCCGCGAGCCTGTCTACAGCCCGAGCTTTGGCCTCCGACCCAATCCGCACCCCTTTGTCGATCGGCGGACCATCTCATCACCGTTCCACATCCGACCGAGGCGCATCACCGGCCCCTATTCGCTTCCCTCCCGACAATTTCAAGCACCCTTTGACTCTTTTCAAAGGCCTTTTCATCTTTCCCTCGTGGTACTTGTTTGCTATCGGTCTCTCACACGTATTTAGTCTTGGACGGAATAAATCGTTCAAGTTCTTCAATTTTTGGACTGATCATGAAGATTTCCATGACATTGTCAAAGATACATGGCAAATGGACATTTATGGGACCAAAGAATATATTTTGTTTAGAAAATTTGAAAGTTCTTAAGAAGTCTATTAAAGCTTTGAATCGAAGAGTCTTTTCTCACATTTCCTCTTGAGCAGAACAAGCCAATTTGAACCTTGAAGTGGCCTAACAACAGCTAGCTGTGCAACCTAAAGATAGGCCAAGTTTGAAAAATGCCGCTATTAAATTGGCAGAGGCGGAGCTTAGTTTCTACTCCCAAATTGCAAAGTGCAAGAATATTAAGGACGGTGATCGTTGCACTTAGTTCTTCCATGACATTGCCAACAAAAATGCAAAGAGAAATTTTGTTTCAAGCATTACCAGGTCTGATGGCTAGCTTACCACTTCATCCGCTGAAGTGGCTGAGGAATTTCTCAATTTCTACACTAACCTTCTGGGGACAAGCTCCCAGAATTTTGACATTTCGAATGCTTTCATTGCATCTGGCCCAAAACTCACCTCAGATTTAAGTGCCAAACTCATCATGCCTATCACATATTCTGAAATCAAAGTTGCCCTCTTTGATATTGGTGACTTGAAGGCGCCTGGACCAGATGGATATTCTGCATTCTTCTTTAAGAATGCATGGAATATTGTTGGAAAATCAGTCATTGATGTCTGTCATGAGTTTTTCTCTTCTGGCAAGCTTCTTAAGCAACTCAATCACACGGGACTAACACTTATTCCCAAATCAGAGCACTATTTGGGAGTAGGAGATTTCCGACCAATTGCTTGCTGCAATGTTACCTACAAAGTTATATCCAAAATCATTACAGCTCGCTTGAATCTCGTTCTAGATACACTTATGAATAAAGCTCAATCTGCATTTATTGGGGGCAGAAGCATGTTGGAGATTATCTTCTTAGCACAAGAACTTATCCGTGGATATAATTGTAAGAAGTTTTCTCCACGATGTCTTCTCAAAATAGACCTTCATAAGGCCTGTGATTTTGTCAGTTGGAGTTTCCTTCATGATGTACTCGTGGGACTAAACTTTCCTGCCTTATTCATCAAATGGATTATGCAGTGTGTCACTACTGCTTCATATTCCATCAATTTTAATGGCACAATGCATGGCTTTTTCTTGGGCAAAAGGGGCCTCCGCCAAGGTGATCCACTCTCACCCTTCCTCTTTGTTCTCTGCATGGAATATCTTTCCAGAGTATTCCAGTGTAAGATCTCCAATCCGGCATTCACTTTTCATCCCATGTGTGAGAGACTGCAAATTTCTCATCTTGCCTTCGCTGATGACTTCATGGGTTTCGCTCGTAGAGATTCGAAGGCTGTTATCATTATCATGTTTTGCTTAGAGCACTTTGCCAATGTTTCGGGACTAAGACTTAATGAATTTAAATCAAATCTTTATGCAGCTGGTATAAAAAATGATGTTCTCCAATCTATCTTGCAGATCACTGGATTTAAGACTGGAAAAATGCCTTTTTGATATTTGGGCATACCTCTTATGGCCCAAACTCTTTAGGTCTGTCATTATTCACCCTTTCTTGACAAAATTATGAAATCTCTCACCTCTTGGACAGCCAATTCCTTATCATATGCGGGACGATTGGAACTGATTCGTTCAGTTCTTCAAGGCCTTGAATGTTTCTGGCTATCTATTTTCCTGGTGCCTCGGGCAGTGCTGAGCCATTTTATCCGTATGTGCCGTTCATTTATCTAGAATGGCAAACGCTCTTTGGTTGCATGGAAGGAACATTGCTTACCAAAAGCTGAGGGTGGCTTTGGCCTTCAAGACCCTTACACTTGGAATTTAGCCCTCATCTCCAAAACTTTATAGAACATTCACAATAAGAAAGATTTAATTTGGGTCAAATGGATCCACCTTGAATTTTTGCAAAACAGATGCATTTGGCACATGATGTACTCATAAATTAACTGATTTTTATACTATTTAATGACTATATTTTGTTTAAAAATCGGTTAATTGTGTCATTTAATTGATATATTTCAATTTCCTTTCTATTTCTTTGTTTATAAGTTTTTCAGTGTATTTTAGTACATTTTGGAGATAAAAAGAAGAAGAAGAAGAAGTGAAGATGCAAAAACAAAAAAAAACAAAAAAAAAAACGATGAACAGTAACTCCGGTGAACAGTACCACCGTCGATGATGACATCACTGCTTACGTCATGAACAGTATTCGTCGGCTGGTCAAAGTCAACAAGTCAACCTGCTACAGTACCCGGAAGTCAAAATGACCATTTTACCCCTAGAAATTTCCCTATAAATATGCTAGCTTAATTTCTCATTTGAGACACCAATTTAGCTCCAATCTTCTTCATTTCTTTTGTAATTTCTTTCTTTTATTATTATCTTCATATTAATATAATTTTTAGAATTTTTAGAATAGTTTTTCAAGTCTTTTTGTAAAATTTAGTAAAGAAATTCTGTCCGGATAATTTCAATATTTTCGGGGAGTATTTCTTTCAAATTTTCGTTCTAATGTTTATAAATTTCATCTTATATTTATTAAATATGGATTGTGAGTAATTTCCTTTTGTTAGTAAGGATATGTGTTAAGTTATTAATAAATGGGATTATGAGATAATTTTCTTTGTACTTAATTTCTATTTGGATTTATTTAACTGGACTTATGGTCGGTTTACCCGCCTAGTCTTTATTTATTTTACTTTATGCACTTTAAATATCGCAAATGGATGGCCGAGCCACCTATTAGTTTAATTTACTTTTATGTATTTTATTTTCTTTTTTATGGAAGGCCGAGCCTCCATACTTTTAGTTTAATTTATTTAAATGGCCGGTTGAACCGCCTAATTTGTTTAGTTAATATAAATCCAATCTTTCTTTATATATATATATTTGTATATTTATTTAATATACTTATATCTATATATTAATTAAGTATTTATGTAATTCCCGTTTTAATTAATATAATTATGTGAATTAATTGGATTGACAATCCAATTAATAAACGTGATTATATAGCTAGGATTATTAATCTTGTATTAATGATTCAAGTGGCATCTACTAATTTAATTGAGTTGCAGCTCTTGGCTTAATTAAATTAGTAGTGGAATTATATAATTTAAATTGTATATAATTAAGCTGATTGTTATATACAATTTAATGTTGGTGATGCCTTATTTACTTAATGCAATTTGATTAACATCCTATACACGCTGGTTGGTAGTGGTGTTTAATTAAATTAGAGATTAATCTGTATGAGCTGATCGGGATTAATCTAATTTGTAAGGATATGAATCTGTCTGAGCTGATCGGGATTCTAAAACCAATTACTTAATAATGTCTTTATCTATGATTAATCCCATGAAAAATATAACTTGATACTAATTCCTTGCTAACGTTTTTTTTTATATCATTTATATTCCAAATTCCTTTTTAATTCTATTCTCAAAATACCAAAAACCCCCCAAAACCCTTTCCGATTAATGATTTTAATTTAAGAGTTGACAAATCTCTGTGGATTCGATCCCTACTTTCCCTATCTACATAGGAATTGTTAGGTTTAAAATTTGAGAGCCGCACGACAGGCTTCGTCAGCACACTGATTTCAAGTAAGGGACTTGATGTGTAATGCTACTGCTTCTATTGATGAAGCAAAGCAATTACTCTCTTCTTGGGCAGCTGGTTCTACCCTCAAGCCTGGAAAACCTTATGATTTCTTCAGACACAAAGGGATGCCAAAACTATGGGCATCAACTATCTGGAACTCGACCATTATCCCTAAACATTCGTTTATTCTCTGGCTCGGGGCCAAACAAAGACTCGTGACTAAGGACAGATTGGGCATCACTGATATTCTTTGTCCTCTATGTTACAGTTTCCCTGAAAGTCATCAACATCTCTTTTTTTAGTGGTGTTTAATTAAATTAGAGATTAATCTGTCTGAGCTGATCGGGATTAATCTATTTTGTAAGGATAGGAATCTGTCTGAGCTGATCGGGATTCTAAAACCAACTACTTAATAATGTATTTATCTATGATTAATCCCATGAAAAATATAACTTGATACTAGTTCCTTGCTAATGCTTTTTATATCATTTGTATTCCAAATTTCGTTTTAATTCTTTTTACAAAATCCAAAACCTCAAAAATATTTATTTTAATTGTTGTCATTACCTTATTCTCAAAATACCAAAAACCCCCAAAACTCTTTCCGATTAACGATTTTAATTTAAGAGTTGACAAATCTCTGTGGATTCGATCTCTACTTTCCCTATCTACATAGGAATTGTTAGGTTTAAATTTGAGAGCCATATGACAGGCTTCGTCAAATTTTGGCGCCGTTGCTGGGGATTTGTTTTAATTTCTTCTATTAAATTATTAATCTTTTTCTTTTGTTACAAATTTCATTCTTTTGGTGACACCAAACAACAAGTTCATTGTTGTATGCACTTAAGAAGTGGTAAGATCACCGGAGAAGGACAAGGGAGTAAAACACCAGTTGAAATCAGAGAACAAGCTACAGATTTTGAAGAAGGTAAAGTAGAAAATCAACCGGATACCCAACTTATTCCTAGTGATATTCTTCCTACTCATCTTTTTAATATAGCTTTGAATCAAAGATCTTTAAAAGAACTCACTGCTCCTACTTTTGATGAACAACCTTTATGCATCATTTTTTTACAAGTTGATGCTAATTTTAAAATGCATACTGGTTTTATACAATGTTTGCCAACTTTTAATGGATTACCTGGAGAAGATCCACTTAGGCACATTAAGGAATTTCATGTTATTTGCACTAATTTGAAACAAGAAGGTACAAGAGATGAAGTGATTAAACTACGTTCTTTTCCTTTTAGCTTACAGAATAGTGCAAAAGATTGGTTATATGATTTGCCTTCGGGATCTATTCAAGATTGGACTGGAATGCAAAGAGCTTTTCTAGCTAAATATTATCCTGCATCTAGAACTGCAACAGTCCGAAAATATATAAGTGGCATAAGATAACAAACTAGTGAAACTTTGTATGAATCTTGGGAAAGATTTAAAAGATTATGTGCTAGTTGTCCTCATCATCAAATACCTGAACAATTATTAATTCAATATTTTTATGAGGGTTTGATTTCTTATGACAGGATGACAATTGATGCTGCTAGTGGTGGTGCTCTTTCAGATAAAACCCCACAAGCTGCACGTGAATTAATAGCTAACATGGCTGCTAATTCACAATCTTTTAACACCAGGAATGATGCTGCCAGGAAAGTTAATGAAGTAGATGCATCGTCATCATCATCATCTACACAAATTGAGCAAATACTAGATCATCTTACCAATTTAGTTGGTCAATTAGTTGGGAAAAGAATCAATGCACCGGTAAAAGCATGTGGAATTTGTTTAGGCAATGACCATCCTACAAATTCTTGTCCTACACTATTTCAAGAGGAACAAGCCAATGCCATGGGTAATTTTCAGAACCAACCTCAGAGAAGACACAATCCATTCTCCAACACATACAATGAAAGGTGGAGAGACCATCCCAACTTTAGATGGAGTAACCAAGGGGTTAGGCCACCAATGAACCCATCAGGTTTTGTTCCCAATCAACACCAAAATCCTCCTCAACCTCCTCAGAACCAACAACAGAGTATGTCTTTAGAATATATGGTAAAATCTCTAACCTCAAGTTCTATATCTTTTCAGAGAGATACCATGTCCTTCCAAAAGGATACAAAGTCCAGCATTCACAACTTGGAGAATCAGGTAGGACAAATGGCTTCTGAGTTAGGTCAATTGAAAACACAACTTTTCAATAAACTTCCATCACAACCACTCAATCCTAGAGAGAATGCTAGTGCCGTAACACTAAGAAGTGGTAAAGTGTTGGAAGAATCCAAGAGACTAGAGGAAAATAAAGGCACGGAGAAAGTACCTATTTCAAGGCCAGCATCTTTCGACAAAGTTCCTCAAATAGGAGAATCTTCTTCTTATTCCCAAGGTAAGTCCTCATTTCCCTAATAGGTTAACTAAAAACAAGAAAGATGAGGAAGAAAAAGATGTTCAAGAGATCTTCAAGAAAGTTGAAGTCAACATTCCTCTTTTGGATGCAATAAGACAGATTCCTCGTTATGCTAAGTTCCAAAAAGAATTTTGTACCAACAAAAAGAAGCTTAAAGGTAACGAGAGAATCAGTGTGGGGGAATGTGTGTCTGTTGTTCTCCAACAGAAACGTCCTCCAAAGCAGAAAGATCCAGGTATGTTCGCTATCCCTTGTACAATTGGTGATAAGGTAGTCTCAGGTTGTATGCTAGATTTAGGAGCCTCTATTAATGTCATGCCTTATACAATCTTTAACTCTTTAAATTTGGGACCAATGAAGCCTACTAGAATTGTTATTCAGTGAGTTGATAGGTCTGTGGCTTATCCAGAATGAGTAATAGATGATGTACTGGTTAAAGTAAATGATTTAGTATTCCCTGCAGAATTTTACATTTTGAAAACTGAGGATAGCCAAATACTTGTTCATCACAGTCACCTATTCTGTTAGGTAGACCATTTCTGAAAATTGCTAGAACTAAGATTGATGTAAATGAAGGTACTTTATCAATGAAATTTGATGGTGATAAAATTTCTTTTAACATATTTGATGCCATGAAGTACCCTTCTGATGAATGTTCTACAGTTTCTGTTGTGGATATTATAGATCCACTTATTGAAGATATATTTGATTTGAGCTACACTGAAATGATGCAATCCATTATGAACTTGAGCATAGATGAAAATGTTCTTGACACTTATCTGTGGAATGTGACCATGAACTTAAACAAGCTGTCAAGGATTTATCTGCATGTCCTGTGAGTAATTCAAAAATTGCATTACCTAGCTCACATAATCAAATCTTACCATCTATTGTTTGTCCCCCGTCACTTGAGCTTAAAGCTTTACCTTCTCATTTGAAATATGCATATTTGAGTGAAGGTAATGCTTTACCTGTTATTATTGCTAACAATCTCTCATCTTCCCAAGAAGAGAAATTAGTTTCTGTGCTTAGGGACAACAAAACTGCCATCGGCTGGACTTTAGTCGACATTAAAGGTATGCACCGTATATTGTTAGAAGATGGAGCTAAACCAACCAGAGAGTCACAAATGAGACTAAACCCTCCTATGATGGAAGTAGTAAAAGCTGAAATTCTAAAACTTCTTGATGCTGGTATCATCTACCCAATCACAGATTCACATTGGGTAAGTCCTGTACATGTTGTTCCAAAGAAAAGTGGAATAACTATTGTGGATAACTCTGAAGGTGAGAAAGTTCCTATTAGAGTGAAAAATGGTTGGAGAGTCTGCATAGACTACAGGAAACTTAATGCATCGACTAGGAAAGACCATTTTCCCATTCCTTTCATGGATCGAATGTTAGAACGTCTATCTGGTCGTTCTCATTACTGTTTCCTTGATAGTTATTTTGGTTATTTTCATATTGCTATTGCCCCAGAAGACCAAGGTAAGACTACTTTTACATGCCCATTTGATACTTATGCTTATAGAAGAATGCCTTTTGGTCTATGCAATGCACCTGCTACCTTTCAAAGATGCATGATGTCCTTATTTTCTGATTTTGTCACAAATATTATTGAAATTTTTAAGCATGATTTCACTATCTATGGAAATTCATTTGATTCATGTTTAGAAAATCTGGAACTTGTGCTTAAACGTTGTGTTGAAACTAACCTTGTTCTCAATTATGAAAAGTGTCATTTTATGGTAGAACAAGGAAATGTTTTAGGGCACATAGTTTCACCAAAAGGGCTGGTTGTTGACAAAGCCAAGATTAATGTGATTAAATCTATTCCTTATCCTTCTAGTGTTTATCATGATATTTATTGAGTTTAAATCTAGATAATTATGTGTTTTGGTGATTTTAATGATTCTTTACACTTATACTTTTGTTTTTAGATATTTAGAATATTTAGAATAGGTTTGAACGAAATTGGAAGAGATTGGAAGCTTGGATGGATATTTGGAAGAAAGAAGAAGTGGACACGCATGGAGAGGAAGTGGACGCGCAAGGCCAGAAAGTGGACGCGCCCACCAGATCACATGCGTCCACCCTCAAAAGTTTGACAACATCAAGCGTCCAAGTGGACGCATCCCAATCCTCTCAGGCGTCCACTTTGAAGTCGAGGGCGTCCACTCTCCGAATTTAAGTTTTAAGCTCCTTTTAAGAAGTTTCTAATTAGGACTCTTGTGTAATTAATCCTAGGACCATTTTCTCACTATTTATAGGACTTAATAGTTTAGTTTTGGGTGTCAAACACCTTAGATACTTTGTTTCCGAATATTGTAGAAGATCAAGGGTGGGAGCTTCTTGGGAAATCGGATTTCCAACTAATGAGTTTGTCTATTTCCTTTAATCTTTCTATGATGTTTTCTTTTATGCATTGTGAGTAGTTTTTTTTTAGTTGGAAATGACATGTATTAGGTTTATGTTATTCGGGAATATGAGATTTATGTTTTGTCAGTAAAAACCCGATCTTTTCAAGGGATTATTATTTCTATTTGGGTATTTGAACAATTCTTTGTTTTATTCTTTCAATTGTGTTATTTCAATTATTATTGGTCATCTTAATTGTTTTACACAGTTGATTAACTAGGGTTATGTAGAATCGGTTTTCGGTAACCAAAAGTAGTAACTATTGATTAATTTAAATCTGTGTTTGATTAATTGATAGGGAATTGTTTGAAACAAATTGCATGATTTTAATCGGCCATTAATTTTATGTAATTTATGTTGATGCTGTCCTTGAGCTGAATAACTTAATTGACTATTTTTAAGCGAGTGATTTGGTAATTTAGTTTAATTAGGTTAAAGTTAATTTACCGTGCTTCTGGGGAATTAAATTAAATTTATAGGAATCAGAATTTGCTGCACTACGTGGAATTCTAAATCACTACTCAAATAGGTTATTATGAATGATTAGTCCCGACCTTTATTTGCCCCTAACTGCATAAATTAGATAAATCCAAATAGAAATTAAGTACAAAGAAAATTATCTCATAATCCCATTTATTAATAACTTAACACATATCCTTGCTAACAAAAGGAAATTACTCACAATCCATATTTAATAAATATAAGATGAAATTTATAAACATTAGAATGAAAATTTGAAAGAAATACTCCCCGAAAATATTGAAATTATCCGGACATAATTTCTTTACTAAATTTTACAAAAAGTCTTGAAAAACTATTCTAAATATATTAATATGAAGATAATAATAAAAGAAAGAAATTACAAAAGAAATGAAGAAGATTGGAGCTAAATTGGTGTCTCAAATGAGAAATGAAGCTAGCATATTTATAGGGAAATTTCTAGGGGTAAAATGGTCATTTTGACTTCTTGTACTGTAGCAAGTTGACTTGTTGACTTTGACCAGCCGACGGATACTGTTCATGACGTAAGCAGTGATGTCATCATCAACGGTGGTACTGTTCACCGGAGTTACTGTTTATCGATTTTTTTTTTTTTTGCATCTTCACTTCTTCTTCTTCTTTTTATCTCCAAAATGTACTAAAATACACTAAAAAACTTATAAACAAAGAAATAGAAAGTAAATATGAAATATATCAATTAAATGATACAATTAACCGATTTTTAAACAAAATATAGTCATTAAATAGTATAAAAATCAGTTAATTTATGAGTACAATCACCTATCATTCAACCCCCTAATTGGAATTTTTTATTTTTGAAATAATGTGTGATGCTAGTGACAAAGCGGTAGGAGCTATTATAGGTCAGAAAATAGATAAAGTTCCTCATGTGATATATTATGCATCTAAATTACTTGATGATGCCCAATGCAATTATACCACAACTGAGAAGGAACTCTACTCTGTTATTTTTGCTCTAGAAAAATTTAGATCTTATCTGTTGGGAACAAAAGTAATTGTTTATTCAGATCATGCAACTCTAAAGTACCTGTTAAAGAAGAAAGAGTCTAAGCCAAGACTACTGAGATGGATTCTCTTACTCCAGAAATTTGACATTGAAATCCGAGATAAGAAAGGAGCTTAGAATCTTGTTGCTGAACATTTGAGTCGACTCACATGGAATTATACCTTGACATGCTGATATGGTTAATTATATTGTTACCAAAGTATTTCCAAATCATTTATCCAAGCCTTAAAATGATAAAATTAGAAATGATTCAAAACATTACCTTTGGGATGATCCCTACCTATTCAAAAGCTGCGCAGACAAAGTCATATGCAGATGTGTTCCAAATAATGAAATTCAATCCATATTGAATTTTTATCATACTTTTGAATGCGGAGGTCATTTTGGACCAAAACGAACAGCTAGAAAAATTCTGGAAAGTGGATTTTATTGGCCTACTCTTAACAAAGATGCATATTACTTTGTTAAATCTTACAATGAATGTCAAAGAGTTGGTAATATATCCAAGAAAGATGAAATGTCTTTGAAGACTATATTAGTTTGTGAACTTTTTGATGTATGGGGCATTTATTTCATGGGACCTTTTCCTTCATCTTTTGAAAATACTTACATCTTACTTGCAGTGGATTATGTATCCAAATGAATTGAAGCTAAGGCCACTCGAACAAATGATTCTAAAGCAGTTGTGACATTTATCAAGGACAATATATTCTATAGATTTGGAATACCAAAGGCCATCATCAGTGACAGAGGTACACATTTTTGCAACACGGTAGTAGAAACTGTTTAAAAAATATCATGTTTCTCATAAAGTTTCTACTGCCTATCATCCTCAAACAAATGGACTTGCTGAAATCTCTAACAGGGAAATTAAGTCTATTCTAGCTAAACTAATCAATCCTAATAGGAAAGACTAGAGCCTTAGATTGGGAGATGCTCTTTGGGCATATAGAACTGCATTCAAAACCCCTATTCGTATGTCACCATTTAGGTTGGTTTATGGTAAAACCTGTCATCTACCTGTGGAATTAGAACATAAGGCATTTTGGGTAATTAAACAATGTCATCTTAATCTTGATGATGCACAATCTAATCGAAAACTGCAAATTCAAGAATTAGAAGAGATTAGAAATGATGTCTATGTTAATTCCTAGATTGCAAAAGAAAAGATGAAATATTACCATGACAAAAATATTTCAAGGAAAAATTTCAATATTGGTGATAAGGTTCAACTCTATAATTCTCGTCTGAGACTGTTTCCAGGAAAGCTAAAGTCAATGTGGATTGGTCCATTTGTTATCATTAATATCTTTAATCACGGGTCAGTGGAGGTAAAAAGTCTTCAAGCGAGCAAAATTTTTAAAGTGAACGGTCATCTTCTGAAACCTTTTCATGAAGGCTTGTCGAGTCTAAGATGTTAAACAAGGGCACTGTGTGGGAGGCAACCCATCGCTTTCTTAAATACTTTTGAATTGTTTGATTTTCCTTTTTCACTTTTTAGCTTGCAGGCCTAGCAGAAATTGTTAAATACGCGTCTTCTTAGATACTGAAAGATGGCGTATTCAAGTTAATTAAATGTCCAACAGTGATTAAACACGTCTTTAAATAGCTTGCTTAATTGTTGAAAGAATCACCAAACGATTTCTGCTAATTTCCTTTCAAGAGTAAATTCCATCTACAAGGTATTTCTTTCCTTTTTACATTTTAGTTTGTCTTTCCATCCCTTCTTTCTTTCTATCTCTTTCGTTCAAATGAAAATTCTCGGGTTATGGAAACAATTCAATATTAAACAACTCCAGTACACTCTTCGGTATCTGAATTTAAACGATCCTGTTTCCCAGTTTTTAAGAAAGTTGGATGAATAGCATACCCCCGACTCATAGAAGGTGTTTGAAACCGTTACTGGACGTAAAACCAGAGGAAGATGTGAGTCACAATCACAACTACTTATTTTTATTTGTTTCTTCTTTGATTTGTTTTATTTGTTTGTTTTCTTTTTAGTGTGTAACAAAATCACTTTTGAAGTTGTTACTATGGAAGGTTCATCAATCAGAAGTCTAACAAACATCGCAGTGTTTGGAGGAACGACCGTGGGTGCTACTGTTTCGCATCTAACTGCTGCTATCCAATTGGGAAGAGTACTAGCTCATCGAAAGATCGGTCTAGTATATGGAGGAGGAAATGCTGGATTAATTGGAGAGGTTGCTCAAGCATACCAGTCATACCAAACACTTGTTCAGATTGAAACAAATCAGCCAAATAAAGTTCTCGTGGTAGATGTAATTCTCACTCCTCTGAAACAAATATATGGCAAAACAATTGGACATGAAGTACAAACAAAATCATTTTATGAATGCATGACACTCATGTTGCATAACTGGGATGCTTTCATAGTCATACCAGGAGGATATGAGGTATTAGCATGCTTGTTCAATTTAACATTTTGGTTTAACATGAAATTGCACACTAAACCAATTGGTCTTTTAAATGTTGATCACTTCTTTGATGGTTTGTTAGCATTTCTTGACATAGCTGGTACACATAAGCTTCTATCTCCAGTAGCACGAAGAATAATTGTATCTGCACCCACAACCAAGGAGCTATTGGATGAATTAGTAACTTTTGTACCAGAGACAGATCCAAAAGTAACTCCAATTAACTGGTCGATTTCCGGTAACAAAAAAAAAAAATATTCACTGGATTTAGAGTTAAAGTTGTAAGTTTTCCTTTTAAAATAAATGTGTGTTATTTTCTTTTTTCTTAAAAGCTGTGGAATAATGTTGTTTTTAAAACTTTGTGTGTTTTTACATTGAGGACAATGTAATTCCCAAGTGTGGGGGGTGGTTTGAGTAAAGAGTCAAGTGATTAATCTCATTTGATTCTTGATCCACACATTTAAAAACATTGTTTTTAATAACTTGTTATTTTGTTGAATAAATCATGCATGTATTATAACTTTTTAAGAAGTTAGGTAATTTTGTGTTAAATTTTTCAATCCTTTTATAATTGTACCCCTTTCTGTAAAAAACAAATTTCCATAAAATCAATTGAATATCTTAACAATTTAACAAAAAAAACATTCTTATTTAACTATTATGGCTAAATCTTTTATGTTATGAAACCCAGAGTTGAAAACATTAGTATTGTGATTTGATGATAATGTAAGTTTACTATGTGTTTTAGTACATTTAAGGTTACTCTCTACACACTAGAACTTGTTCTTTCATATGCTTGAGACGAAATTTAATTAAGATATTGGTTGATTTGGGAATGACATAAGGCATTCTTTGATAGTTTGAGCCTTTCTGAACGAATGATACTTATATATATCATTCGATCCTACTTTGAGCCAACATGTATGAATGGTTTCATTACCATTTAATTTCTTTGATAAATAGCCTCGTTTATTACTTTTCTATCCAGATACTTTATTGAGAATGTATTAAACATATGTTAATATGTATCGAAAAGTTATGAACGTTGTTGATAAAGGATTATGAGAAATTGTCAAAAAAAAAATCAAAAGGTATAAAACTCGTTTATTTGATCTCTTCAAAAAAAAAAGAAAAAAAGAAATGAAAGATATCATGGCTAAGGTTTTCGTCAAGAAGTGGTAATTCATTCTCAATTTAAACTCTTGATATATTTTGTATATTCCTATTCTTGGTTTGTAGCCAAATTCCGAGCTTAACATTAGAAGCTTAAAAGTTCTATTTGACCCAGATCGACCAAAATTTTTCATCATTAGTGGAGAGTATGTGAGTTTACAAGTTTATAAGTTGTATTGAGAAACTAAGAATGTATTTTTATTTACATAGTGACTTTGTTATTATCCTTTCATTATATTGATAGCATGTTTGGAAAAAAAAATGATCAAGGGTTTTATGTTTTTTACGGTCACATTTTGTTAACTTTGAATGTTAATGTTAAACTTGTAAATAATATTCAAACACACGAGCACAATTGTTTTTTAAATAAAAAGGGGTTAATTGTGAAAGTTGAATTGAAATTTATATAACACTTTGTTACCTTATTAACCTTCTTTAAGTTATTTATACTTGTATATTTTGTGTTTATATTTTGCTTGAGGGCAAGCAAATGGATAGTGTGGGGGAATTTGATGTACTCATAAAATAACTGATTTTTATGTTATTTAATAACTATATTTTGTTTGAAAATCGGTTATATGTTATTTAATTGATATATTTCACGTTTCCCTTCTCTTTCTTTGTTTGTAAGTTTTTTAGTGTATTTTAGTTCATTATGGAGATAAAAAGAAGAAGAAGAAATGTTGGAGAAGTTTAAAAAAAAAAAATTTATATCATCCGATGACGTGGCGCAATGAGAAGATGACAAGTGGCGCAATCAGAAGGTGACAAGTGGCACAATTTGGACCAATGAGGACGCGACATGTGGCGAATTTGGGGAAATTAGGCCACCAACTAAATTTTCATGCCTTATACAATCTTTAACTCTTTAAATTTGGGACCAATGAAGCCTACTAGAATTGTTATTCAGTTAGCTGATAGGTCTGTGGCTTATCCAGAATGACTAATAGAAGATGTACTGGTTAAAGTAAATGATTTAGTATTCCTTGCAGAATTTTAAATTTTGAAAACTGAGGATAGCGAAATACTTGTTCATCACAGTCACCTATTCTGTTAGGTAGACCATTTCTGAAAACTGCTAGAACTAAGATTGATGTAAATGAAGGTACTTTATCAATGGAATTTGATGGTGATAAAATTTCTTTTAACATATTTGATGCCGTGAAGTACCCTTCTGATGAATGTTCTACAGTTTCTGTTGTGGATATTATAGATGTACATGTACATGTTGTGATGAATGTTCTACAGTTTCACATTGGGTAAGTCTTGTACATGTTGTTCCAAAGAAAAGTGGAATAACTATCGTGGATAACTCTGAAGGTGAGAAAGTTCCTATTAGAGTGAAAAATGGTTGGAGAGTCTGCATCGACTAGGAAAGACCATTTTCCCATTCCTTTCATGGATCAAATGTTAGAACGTCTATTTGGTCGTTCTCATTACTGTTTCCTTGATGGTTATTATGGTAGAACAAGGAATTCTTTTAGGGCACATAGTTTCACCAAAAGGGCTGGCTGTTGACAAAGCCAAGATTGATGTGATTAAATCTATTCCTTATCCTTCTAGTGTTTATCATGATATTTATTGAGTTTAAATCTAGATAATTATGTGTTTTGGTGATTTTAATGATTCTTTACACTTATACTTTTGTTTTCAGATATTTGGAATATTTAGAATAGGTTTGAACGAAATTGGAAGAGATTGGAAGCTTGGATGGATATTTGGAAGAAAGAAGAAGTGGACACGCATGGAGAGCAAGATCACATGCGTCCACCCTCAAAAGTTTGACAACATCAAGCGTCAAAGTGGACGCATCCCAATCCTCTCAGGCGTCCACTTTGAAGTCAATGGCGTCCACTCTCCGAATTTAAGTTTTAAGCTCCTTTTAAGAAGTTTCTAATTAGGACTCTTGTGTAATTAATCCTAGGACCATTTTCTCACTATTTATAGGACTTAATAGTTTAGTTTTGGGTGTCAAACACCTTAGATACTTTGTTTCCGAAT